>CAUYLG010039481.1:0-77561 GCA_963573385.1 Cacajao melanocephalus
GTTTCACCATGTTGGCTAGGGTGGTCTCAATCTCTTGACCTCATGATCCACCCACCTCGGCCTCCCAAAGTGCTGAAATTACAGGCGTGAGCCACCATGCCCAGCAAAACACAGTTTGTCAATTGGAAACCTCTAAAGTTCAGATTGGGGTGAGAGTAAAAGTTGGTTGACCAGCACTGGACATGGATGTGGTGATATGATAGCTCTTCTAATATTGACTTATTTGGTTGAAGTAAAATCCTGAAACTCGTGATAGTCTATGAGCTATAATTTTAGTGAGCTATGATTTTAGACTTCACATCATAGGCATATTCATTGTTATCTGTGCTGAATTTGGGATTGAATGAGTCTTAGCTTCTGAATAAAGGAGAGGTAGAAGGATCCATCCACTGACACTTACCACTTTCCATATTTGTCTTTAGGTTGGTACAGGGGCAACAGTAGCCACATTGGCTGATGCTTCAGAATTGCCAACCACAGTCACTGTTGCCCAAGTGAATTATTCTGCCGTGGCTGATGGAGAGGTAAGAAAGAGGATGCTGTCTGCATCTTCTTAAATACTTGAATATATAATGAGGGAGAAGCGAGGGTCCAGAAGATGGAGTAGTCTGAACGTCTGCAGCAGTCTTTCATTTAAACCTTTTGAAACATCAGACCTTGAAAGTTTTGGAAAGTGTCTTATACTATGTGTGTCAATTGTAACAGTCAAGATTCATGGATCATTATGACTCAAACTGTCAGGAACTTAAAATTTTACATTTGAATGTATAGCATTTGGTATGATACACAATACAGAGGGATTATCCCTTTAATATTTTTATGCTGTGAATCCCAAAGAATTTCATCTTTCGTCTTTATGAAACAAAAATGGCGCATTAAAACTGGAACTGCCTAAGGGAAACGTTCTTTGAAGGGAAAAATATATTTGCAAGTCAGTAACATGATTTATGCCTTTGAAAAGATTTCTTAGAATCCTTCCTTGCCAAAATTGGGGTAATTATGGGACATTAACCTAAAGACAGCCAACCTTTATTGATCACTTGGTGGGCTAAACACTTGACCCTATGAAGTACAAGTTCTGTTATCATCTTCATTTTAGAGATGAGAAAACTGAAACATGCCAAGCTTAGGTGATTGCCCAAAGTCTCAGAGCAGTGTTGAAGCTGGATAACACATTGAGAAAAACATTATCTAGGCTCTGAGCCATTGGTAAAGATTCAACAAGTGAAGGAAGGAGTTTGTTAACATCACCATGAGTGTTTTCCCCTGAAGATACTGGTGTGGTGTCCTGAAGTTTGAAAAACAGCCAACAGATGTCAAAGAGCAATGTCAGGAGTAAAGCTAAGAGTATTATCTCACCCTTGCTGAGAGCCATGGAGCATTTCCCCTTAGAACACCACAAAGTCACTTTCATTTGTGCTCCTCAGGAGAAGGGGAGAGCTGGCAAAGGCCGCATGGCTGGGAGATGGAGGGAGAGTGCACTGCAGGCTCCTGGGCCAGCCTGCACGTACCAAGCCCCTGTGTAGCAGCAGCTGTGTAGAGTTGATTCACACAGGATCCTTGCTCTCATGGGACTCCAGTCTAGTGGGGAAGAGAGATGTCTACATGAATGAACTCTAGCCCCGCTGTAAGGGATGCTGCAAAGCGTGTGTGCCTCCTTTCTACCTAAGGAGCCTGGGAAAGTTTGGGACACTGAAAAACTTGGTTATTGGGTGAGGAAAGGTGAAGGTTGACAGGACATTTACTTTCTAAGTATATAAACATCATTAAAGGATATGGATTAGCAAAGCAAAGGATTTGTCAGTCCTGGCACACTAAACTAGATGACACTCCTTAAGAAGTCTGAAAGAGGTGGAAAGACAAGGAGGGGTACAGTTAGGAGATTTGTTCGTTTTTGGCTTAAAGTTATCAACTGCATCTCTCTGCTGAATGTTTCCTGATAGTATTTAAAGAAAGTAAGCTTGTATTTCCTTTAAAAAAATTTTTTTGACACGCAATATTTATAACGTATTTATGGAGTTGTGTTTCTTTTCAGAGTCTCGCTGTGTTACCAGGCTGGAGTGCAGTGGTACAATCTCAGCTCACTGCAACCTCCGCCTCCTGGGTTCAAGCAATTCTCCTGCCCCAGCCTGTCGAGTAGCTGGAACTATGGGCATGCACCAGCACGCCCAGCTAATTTTTATATTTTAGCAGAGACAGGGTTTCACCATGTTGGCCAGGATGGTCTCGATCTCTTGACCTCGTGATCTGCCTACCTCAGCCTCCCCAAAGTGCTGGGATTTCAGGCATGAGCCACCAAGCCCGGCCAGAATTATGTTTCTTAAACACTTATCTGGGACTAAGTCTATGAAATATACTTTGCTAAATAAGATACGAAAGTAATCAATGTATTCAGATATTCATAGAAGATATTTTTTAAATCTCAGTTGCATATCTGTGGCTTTTCTGGCATACTAACATCATTGTTAAGCCAGCTATTGTGGAGGTTGGTGAATGACATATATAAAGTTTTTATAGGCTTTTGGTAAATACCTGGATTCAGTAAGATGAAAAAAAAATACTCTTCCTGTACTTCGAGTGAAATGAAAATGACAAAGAAAAAGCCTAGGTTATGTCAGAAAGTGACATGTTTAGATTATATTCTGTTTCCATTTGCCGTCTGATTTATCTTAGATGCTGACATAGTTGTTAGTTTTGAACCGTAAGAACTGTAAATACTCAAATATCTTCCTGAAGTGGGCTATGTATACGGCCACATCAATGCCAGTGAAGATGTTATATCAGGTGACTCGGTAGAAACATCCTACTTCTTTATACTTAGGTCTGTTCTCCCATGGGACGGAAAGTATTTTATAGCAACAAACAGTACCCATACTTTTAGCAGTCGTGCGGTCATTTTGTTATCCCAGCCTTCCCAATGAGAGCTCTCACCATTACCACACTGTCTTCAGCGTCCGGTTACATTTATGGGAAGGGTCATTTGGGGGCCTGCTGAGCTGAGAATACTCAGTAATCTGAGTAGTTACAGAGCAACAAACTCTATAGCCTTAAGCAGTTAAAAATTAATTAGTGACACAGAACAAGTTACATAGACGTTTATAATTGAACAAGGAAGGCATTTCAAACGAATTTGAAATAAACTATGTTGATTTTAAAATATACAATTTTTATTTTGATGGCATATTGAAAGATGCAGATGAGTTTGAGAGTCTATTCTGCTGTGTGATAAGACCAGGTATTAGTGATATTAATTGAATTAGGTGTCAGAAAAGTCTAAATTTGGAATAGAATGGTATCTGATGATAATGGTGTATGTAATTCTGTTAGAAGAGAAGAAAGCCAAAGTTCAAAAACATTAGAGACATGAATTTTAAACTGAACCATCAATATATGTCACAGTTTTGAATTGTATGACTCATTTTAGATGCATTTTTATGAATGTCAATTTACCTTAAATATGGGCAGGCTGAATAACAAGTAGGAAAAACATAAATAGTATTTTTCCTTCCATCCATCCCTTCAGTAAACACTTTTTGAGCCCTGTGCCAGCTACTGTAGATACTGTAGATAAAAGATAGTAAAGACTCCCCTTTCCCTTAAGGAGCACATGGGTAAACAGTAGAGAAAAGCAAAGCACAATTGCAGTGACATAAGGGTCTGTTAGCAGCAAGCCCAGGGTGCTGCAGAACAGCAGAGGAGAGGCCCTCATCTTGGACTTTAGGGGAGTGGAGTTATCTCAGGAAACACTTCCCAGAGGTAGCCCCGGAGCTTAGACTAGACGGGTAAACCAGCAAAACAAAGGAGAGGGATGGGACTTCTACTGCGTCAAATGGAGCAGCACGTTCAGTGCATTGACTTGTGAAAGCGTGGAACAGCCACAGTTTGAAGGGCCACGTGGTAGTGGGCCTGTCTCAGAAATGCATAGTAGCTAATAAGACATCTTCTGAATATCTTCCCCTCCCAGGGCCTGTGGTCCTTTCTTTGGGGCATGGTTTCATCCAGGCACAGATGACTACACACTAGCCTCCAACAGATGGGAAGGAAGTGCAACAAGAGCTTGAGCAAACACAGTTTAAGAAAACACTGAGACTCAGGAATAGGAACTTCCAAAGAGATGTCAGCACCTGAGCTGATTTCTTGATCACCTGCCATGTTTCTGATTAGAAATCTCTTCCTCTGTTTCTCCTCCTGTTTTCTTTTCACCCTTTATTGTCATTCCATGCCAATTTTAACATTCTTAAATTATACTGTATATGGCAGCATTCTCATGCTATTTTCACTGCAAATATAATTGTAACTAAATGTGTCTATATTGACTTGCTGCTTTTGGAGTTTGAGAACTTAAGAGAGCTCAGGTGGAGCAGCAGCATGGGCCGGGCTAAAATAGAGGCGCAGATGAGGAAAGAGGAAGACTGTTCACTGACAGTAGGCAACAGTGCCGCCCGCCCGGCTTCAGTGGATGTTTTGAGTGGACTCATCAGCACCTAAGAATTGATGATAGTGCAGCTTGCCTCTTAAGGGTGGCAGCCCTGGCAGTGATGTTCATTGGAGCAATGAGATCAAAGCAGCCAGCCTTGGGAAGCAAGAGCTTTGGTGTTCCTAAGAGGCAGCTGTAGGATATCTCTGCCTCAGGAGCGATGGGCCCTGAAGGCTTGGTGGCACAATTCCCTGCCCATGAGAACTCAGGGCAAGCACTAAAGTAGCTCAAAGGAATGTCTCTTTCTCTGGGAGGCTTTTGGCAAACATTCTGAAAAGCATTATCATAATCTTAAGTATGGTGACAGAACTAAAGCAGGAGACATTTAAAATATCTACGCTTGGGGCACTTTCTTTGGGACACAGTAAAAGGCAGGCACCAGATAACTAGGCACTAGGCCCCAGCATGTGACACAGGAATAGCAAGAGCTGCAGTAAGCACTGCTAAGGTCCTGAGACCCAGGAGTCCAAAAGACATATATCCCTGAGCTGATTGATCACCTACCATACTTCTGAATAGAAATTGCTTTTGCTGCCCTTGCTGCTTTTCAGTTTTGAGGGTGAATAATTAATCAACCAGTATTTATTGAGCAAAATGGACTGAAGTAACTAGATACAGCTATTCAGAACTGTCTCTAAGTGCAAAGAATTATGCTAAAATCGGTGGTCCTGTACCCTGGGCCAGAGGGAACATTTGGCAATATCTGGAGACATTTTTTACTGTCCTGAATGGGGAGGGTACTATTGGCATCTGTGGGTAGAAGCCAGGATGCTGCTAACCATCCTGCAATGCACAAGACAGCCCCACCACCAAGGATACCCGGCCCAAAATGTTAGCATGCCAAGACTGAGAGACTCTGTGCTATGTCTAGCAAACCTGATTCTCATGTACTCTATCACCAGAGAGTATGGTTTTTGTTTTTGGGTTTTTTTGTGGTGGACAGTGAGAGAGTCTTCATAATTTTTCTTCTACTAAAAAGAAAGCAATTTTTGCTACACCTTAAAAAATTAGTTTCTGAGGCCAGGCGCAGTGGCTCACACCTGTAATCCCAGCACTTTTGGAGGCCAAGGTGGGCGGATCACTTGAGGTCAGGAGTTCAAGACCAGCCTGGCCAACATGGTGAAACCCTGTCTCTACTAAAAATAAAAAAATTAGCCAGGTGTGGTGGCACGTACCTGTAGTCTCAGCTACTGGGGAGGCTGAGGCAGGAGAATTGCTTGAACCAGGGAGGTGAAGGTTGCAGTGAGCCAAGATGGTGCCACTGTACTCCAGCCTGAGGGATAGAGTGACACTCTGCTTCCAAAAAAAAAAAAAAAGAAAAAATTTATTTCTGAATTTAGCAGTTTCCATCAAAAAATAAAAATGCAAAAATAGGTTTGATCTATAATTCTACCTCTAGACATTTATCCTATAGACTCACATGTGATATACAAAGTATAGTAGTATATAAGGATCTTCATCACAGCACTGTTACTAGCAAAAGACTGGAAACCACCTAAATGTGCATTAAAAGATGACTTGTTAAATAAATCATGTTGTTTCTATATAATACGATGCTTCCCAGCTCTTTGGGAGGCTGAGGTGGGCAGATCACCTGAGGTCGAGAGTTCGAGACCAGCCTGACCAACATGGAGAAACCCCATGTCTACTAAAAATACAAAATTAGCCGGGTGTGATGGTGCATGCCTGTAATCCCAGCTATTCGGGAGGCTGAGGCAGGAGAATCGCTTGAACCTGGGAGGCGGAGGATATGGTGAGCCAATATCGCGCCATTGCACTCCAGCCTGGGCAACAAGAGCAAAACTCCGTCTCAAAAAAAAAAAAGAAAAGAAATAATGGAATGCTATGCAGCCATTCTTAAGAATCATGAATGAGTAGAGTAGTTTTATATGTTTCAAAATTGGAATCATTTCAGAGTTGTACTGTTTGTGAAAAAAGCAAGATACAGAAGATATGTCAAATATGCTGCCATTCTTATTTTAAAGAGGAGGGAGTAGATAGGGGAAATAGGGCGTGTGTGTGTGTGTGTGTGTAAATATACTTCCATATAGAGGGAATAGCTCTGCAAAGGTACATGAGAAAATAGGTATATTACATGGAAATATTGTGTAATGATAAAAATAATAAAAGGAAAATAGGCACAGTGGTAGACCCTTTGGGCAAAGGGTCTAGAGTACTGGTATCATATTCCCTTTGATACAGTTTGAAATTTTGGTATAGTTTGAATGTTTTTTTTTCCTGCCATGGCCTATTTCTAACTTTTAAACTTCATTTATTTACTTATTATTGATTTATCTAAATTGACAAAAGTTGTATATATTTATCATATACAACATGTTGTTTTGAAATACATATACATTGTGAAGTAAATTGAGAAACATATTTAAAAGTGTACAGTGGGCCTGGCATGGCGACTCACACCTGTAATCCCAGCACTTTGGGAGGCTGAGGTGGGTGGATCACCCAAGGTCAGGAGTTCGAGACCAGCCTGGCCAACATGGTGAAACCCCATCTGTACTAAAAATACAAAAATTAACCAGGAGTGGTGGCACACACCTATAGTCCCAGCTACTCGGGACGCTGAGGCAGGAGAATCGCTTGACCCAGGAGACGGAGGTTGCAGTGAAATGCAATGAGATCGTGCCATTACACTCCAGCCTGGGCAACAGAGGGAGACTCCGTCCCCCCTAAAAAAGGGTACAGTAGAAGGTCTTGCTTTCTGTCTCCCATGCAGCTTGTTTCCAGCTGCTCTCAACCCCACACATACAATGCAGAGAATATATTCAGTGGCTTCTTTTGTGTGTCCTTCCAGAATTTCTTTATGCAAATATAAGCAAATTCAGGTATATGTTCTAATACCCCCTTTTTTACGCAAAAGATAGCATGCTTGAAACTCCGTTCTGTACATTGCAGGTCATGTTAACTTTAAAGAGTATGTGTATTTAGCCAAAAAGTAGCAATTATTAGAAAAATTACTTTTAAAATTGTACTTTTGTGGCTTTGTTTTTTTTACAATCTTGTCCTTTCTGCATCAGGTGGAACAAAATTGGGCCACGTTACAGGGAGGTGAGATGACCATCCAGACGACGCAAGCATCAGAGGCCACCCAGGCAGTGGCATCATTGGCAGAGGCCGCAGTGGCAGCTTCTCAGGAGATGCAGCAGGGAGCTACAGTCACCATGGCGCTTAACAGGTGGTGGCAAGAGACCGGGAATAAATGAGGATCGTAAATCTGTCCCTGCAGATATGGGTGGAGGCCTCTTAAAGAGAAATGTATCTCAGTCTGCCACAATTGGCAGTTGGAGCTTAATGCTCTCAGCCCATAAGATACTGTAGTTTGGCCTACAATAGGTCAGTCCCTACCAAGAAAAATTAAACTTCTTTCGTTTGGGTGTGCTTAGGAAAGGTGATGTGAAATGGAATCCTCCAGTAAAGGGTAGTTTCCAAAACTCAATTGTATTGTTTCCTGCTTAGTTCCTTCTACTGGCTGTGGATGGAAAGATCATCTCTGCATCACTCTTGACACCACCCAGCCCCAACAACCAGTGCAGCCTTTCTGACCTCCAGCCCAGGCCTGCTGGTCAACCCTTCCCCTTTATCCTATTCTGTGTCCATTAACCAGAAGCAACAAGGCTTGAGTGCTTTGTGCTTTCAAGGGATACAGAACAAATTAAGATGCTTCTGATTAATTGTCCTTTTACCCTACAAAAGAAATTGTATTTTGGGGGGGGGTATTAATCCATGTTTAAGCGTCAAGTAGCTAATTTTACTTGCTTTTGAGAAAATGCGTTGCCCTTGCTTATCAGTGAGTTCAAGATAAGTAAGTTTTGGGTTATTGGGGAAAATAATGAACTTTTCTCTTGAGGTATGTTAGGAAGGATGCTGCTGAATGGGTTGCTCCAAGAGCTGGTTTCTAAAACTCGATTGTATTGTTCCCTGCCTGGTTCCTGCTACTGGTGTTGACAGGAAAGATCAGCTTCATATCACTCTCCCTCTTCTTCATTCCTGATGCAGTTGTATTTTTAATGAACTCAGGCAATTTTAATTAATGGTCAAAAGTGAGAGAATTGACACCAGACTACTTAGGTTTGAAGCCCAGCTCTGTCACTTACAAGCTGTTTGGCATCGAGCAGTTCGTTTGAATTCTCAGTAGCCAGGATCTCCTATTCTGTGAAATGGGGGTAATCACAGTCCATGCCTTCTAGGGGTGTTATGAGAACTGAGTTTCTCCGTGTGAAATCCCTAGGTCAATGCCTTGCATGCAGTAAGGCTGCTCTTCTCGTGCATAGCAGCTATTAGTGCCTGGTAGTCACTGAACTTTGGTGGCGTGCCAGCACGCTACAGGCTAAGGCTGTAAGTAGAGAAAAGGGTGCTCTAGCATATACTGTACCCTCAAAGAAATCATACTCTTATTGGGGAGACTGACTTAAGTAAAACACTTAGCAAACAGTATTACTTAGAGTGTAACTCACTGTTGAATTGTATGGTAAAGACTATGAACATTGTAGAAATTCAGAGGAAGAGGATCACCTCCCCTAAATATAAACTCAGTGAAAGGTTTAGATTGATCATGATAGATGCTAGAGACCTGTGATGGATTTGTGTACAGTTCACAGTATGAGGCTGTATAGTGCAGGGTTCCAGAATCATACAGATTCAGGTTTGAATCCTGGCTCCACCACTCACTAGCCATTTGATCCTGAGAAACACAACCTCTGAGCCTTGTTTTCCCCATTGTTATAATGAGGGTAATACTCATCACACAGAATCATGTATATGAGATGATATAGATAAAATTCTCATCGCAGGGTCCAACCCATAGTTAGCACTTCAAGAATTATAGTTATTATCATTTAAGTTGTATTTTAAGAGTTGTCTCTTCTGAATTGATTATAGTGAGAGGAGATAAGAAGATCAGTTAGGAAGAGGCACTCCAGGTATCCCTTGTTAAGATCTTAGAAACTAAAGTAGTAAGAATGGAGGTAAAGTGATTCATTTTAAAGGAAGTATGGCCAGGGTTTGGTGGTTGATGAGGACTAGGAAACTGAAACACACACACATACACACACACACTCACACTCTCTCTCTCTCTCTCTCTCTCTCTCTCTCTCAATCTCTCTCATCTTCTCAGAGTTACCCAGCTAGTTCCTAGTGATCAGAACATTTTTTTCAGCCTATTGAGCCATGTTGGTCTTCATTTCTTTTTTTTTCCCCCACTCAGGTATACACCCACCGTGTTGCTTTTCAGTAACATGAAAGTCTTATTTGGTTCCTTACACTTGGCTCAACCCCTGCCTTTGAGAGAGACACTCAGACAACCTTCCTGAAAGGCATGGCCAAAGTGAGACCATCCCTCCCTTTAGTTCAGAACTCCCCACCTCACTGTAGCTTGGGGCCTAACAGGCCCTCATTAAAGACCAGCAAAACTTGATTTCATTGAGACTCGCAGCCAACACCTTGGGTATTCCAGCGAAGTGTGTGTGCTCTGGGAACTCTGTACATAGTGGAAAATATGAGGTACATTTGGGCTCCCTTTGTTGTAAGGACCAGGGCTTATTTCTAAAGGCAAGAGGGTAGTGGTATCCCCTGAGGGCTTGTTAACAAACGCAGATGCAGCTGAGGTGGCTACAGTGTTTACTCCAAAGGAAGGAGAATGTGTTCACTGTGGCATAGAGGAGGAATAAAGAGATGTTGAAATCTCGTTGCAATCAGGTAGTTCGATGCCCCAGTGAGTGTTAGGGGTTGGTGTATTGCAGCTTCTGCTGGGGATGAAGAAACCAAGCTTGGCAGCAGAGACTACACTATAGCAGACTCTTAGGGGAACATCAGGGCTTTCTGAACCCAAGAGTGGTAACCCACGGTCTAATGTCTTAGTCAGGAGGGTTGGATGTAAGACACAAGGCCTTGACATTTGCTTCCTTGTGGACGAGATGCACTAGAATCATTTCGTCCCTGCACTCTGAGCCTCTCCACAGAATTAATGCTGGAAGTCATCTCAGTGAGAAATACACAGAGAAATCTGGTCTTTGTTCCTGTGATGACAAAGCAGTTTCATAATCCGCCCTCTTGCAGCTTGTCTCTGTTTCGGGTGGAGATAAAACAAGCATGGTTCTCTAATAACCACCTGCACCTCTGCTGCAATGTAAACAGCAGATGTGGGCTCAGGGTGAGAAGGGAGAGGAAGCTACGTGCAATGGCAGGCTGGGGAATAAGGAGGCAGAGGGGCTCCTTCATCTTGTACGGGTAAAATGCAATCAGAACAGTTGCAGGACAGACTTGTTTCTCAACCATGCTGTTAAGAGAGTTTCATACTGCAAGTCACAAGGGCCCAGGGCTCCGCAGCCTTTAGCCCACCCTGGCTTTCTAACAACCCCAAGTGGGTATGGAGAAATTGTCCTTTAAAAACCTAAAAACTCTGTTAATTTTCAATTTCAAAATAAAGAATAAATCAGAACTTTTGGAAAGGAGGTGGGAAGGGAATCAAAGTGAACAAATGAGCAGAACATCATAGCTTTAAAAAAATGTGTGGTATATATACACATATATATACACATATGTGTAGCTTATATGTATAAACTATTTAGCCTGAACAACCTAAGAGGAAAGGAAGTGATGTCATCATTTGCTTGTGAGACAGTGGTTAATTTGAATTTTCAGTTCTTTGGTTAAGCTGTCCCGGACTTGTAGTTCCTCTTAAACATGTCCTTCTACAAAACCATTTCCTGAGTATGGCCAGTATAGTTCTTGCATGTAGAGATCATGATATGGCTTTGTAGACTTACTCTACATTTCTAAAGTAGTGGAAACTTACTGGATAGTATATTGTCAATACTGAGACAGTATTTATTGTGTGTCTACTGTGTGCAGTGCTGTGACTCAGTGCTATGGGGAAATATTAGATTAATTCCTCTTCTCAAGGAATTGTAGAATGTCCTTTTTTTTGTTGTGAAGATTTTGCTTTTAAAAAGTGAGTCATATTTTGAAAGAAAAATTTGCTCTTAATCTTTAAGATGAAAATATTATTGACTTAAAATTAGACATATTATTAAAATAAAATGGGGCTTTAAATACGGACTGGTATTTGTCCAATAACATGGGATGGAAAACTTAGATCAGAATTCTTGTCTGGAATAGAGGTCAGGGATGGTACAACTGCTTTTCTTTCCTATGGGTAAAGATTAGACACAGATGAAAGGTTGGTGGAAACCTCTTATTTGTAGCTCTGGTTTTGAAATGACTTTTGTCTAAAAATTGTAAAGTAGGTCTAGCTCAGGGACTTTTTAATCCCATTCACCGTTTTAAGTGAACGTAATCTTTTTCTAGCAGTTTAGTTTGATCATTCCCCATAAAGCTGAGTGTGAAAGGTTAGAATCACTCTGGAAATGATAGCGCCACTTGCCATAGGCGTCATCATTTTCTTTGTGCCCTATGTAAAGACCCTAACTGGGGGTAGAATCGTACTGACCTGTCAACCTATCACCCCCATTGCATTGGACCTCTCATAGGAGCCCTGGCATTCCAGATTGTTTCAGGGTGTTGCTGATTTTCAGCTTTTCTTCTACCATACCATATTTTAGAAAGAAGTTAAAGAAAGTAACTTCAAGTTTTTAGGGCTTCAAGTAGAATAAAATGAGCATGATGAGGTGCAGGTACACTTTCATGTCCAAGCTTGAGGAGCTGCCCTGTCCCTTCGTTGCCCATGAAACTCATCTTGCAAGAGTGTGTTCAGGATGTACAGGAGGGGCAGGATGTCATCTTTGATGGTTATAAAGATGAGATTATTGTAAATTATGAGAAGAATTGTAGGGAATAAGCAGTCATTGAAGTGACCTTATAGGATCATATTTCCATATCAACTATTCTCATTTAGTTTTCTTCTTTGGACTATCACACAGCTTTTTCCAAAGAAGATACTTTTCTACTTTCCATAAAGCCTCAGGTCACAGTGTAAATATTTGTATCATTAATCATTAACAGGTGGATGCTGTAAAATTGGCTGGTCATATATTATTTATTCTTTCTCTTTTTTTCTCCGATATAGGTAATTAATAAAATTTCCCAATGGTTGGTAGTAGTGTTTTTAATATAAATTTCTTTTTTATTTTATTTTATTTTTTTTGGAGATGGAGTCTTACTGTCACCAGGCTGGAGTACAGTGGTGCAATCTCAGCTCACTGCCACCTCCACCTCCCAGGTTCAAGCAGTTCTCCTGCCTCAGCCTCCCGAGCAGCTGGGACTACAGGCGTGCGCCACCACACCTGGCTAATTTTTGTATTTTTAGTAGAGACAGGTTTTCACCATGTTGGCCAAGATGGTCTTGATCTCTTGACCTCGTGATCCGCCTGCCTCAGCCACCCAGAGTTCTAGGATTACAGATATAAGCTACCACGCCCAGCCCTATTAATATAAATTTCTTAGCAAAATATTAAGAAGTAAGGCCTTAGGTACTAAAAATTATTCATTAAAATCTGTCTAATAAATTCTTACAAAGCTCTTTAAAATTAAACTCTATCATGAAAAATGTAAAGAACAGCCCTAGTAGTAATTCCAGATCAAGGGTCCCCTTGGTCTCTGAGTTCACATTACAGATATTGTGGATAACTGGCTGTGGATGCCAGATCACCAGGAGGTATGTCAGCAGAGAGCATGAGCTCAGCTATAAGGGCTGCCTGTGAACTCAATGATTCTGCTCAGCTTTTTGCACAACTTCAGTTATGTCCCAAATTCTTGTATGAAGGAAACAAATAAATGTAAAATATGTCATCATGACCTTGTAAGTCAAAGGAGACCTGGAAATTAAATTTTATTTTTTCCACATGAAAGCAGTTGCCACAGCTAAACAACTCAAGAAAAAGGAAAAATCAATTTTGCATTTAATTTATCAATTTGAATAAATGTCAGAGAATATCGACATGGAGGAAATAGAATGTTAAGTGAAAAAAGCGAGCTTTTAAAACTATTTGTATGAAAAGGATACTGACAGTAACTAGTAGCCTTATGAAGAAAGAAGGATTTCAGTAAAGGTAAATACATTAATATTACTAAGATGTCAGCTGGGCGAGGTGGCTCATGCCTGTAATCCCAGCACTTTGGGAGGCCAAGGCGGGTGGATCACCTGAGGTCGGGCATTCAAGACCAGACTGACCAACATGGAGAAACCCCGTCTCTACTAAAAATACAAAATTAGCCGGACATGGTGGCACATGTCTGTAATCCCAGCTACTCAGGGGGGGCTGAGGCAGGAGAATCGCTTGAACCCAGGAGGCAGAGGTTGCGGTGAGCCAAGATTGTGCCATTGCACTCCAGCCTGGGCGACTAATTTTTGTATTTTTAGTAGATGAGATTTCACCATATTGGCCCGGCTAGTCTTGAACTCCTGACCTCAAGTGATCCACCTGCCTCGGCCTCCTAAAGTGCTGAGATTACAGGCATGAGCCACCATGCTCGGCCCTTTTTTTTTTTTTTTTTTTTTTGTAGAAATAGAAAAACCTGTCCTAAAATGTCTAGAATCTCAAGGGACCCTGAATAGCCAAAAAATATTGAAAAAAGCAAAACTGGGTCAGGCGTGGTGGCTCACACCTATAATCCCAACACTTTGGGAGACCGAGGCTGGTCGGTCACCTGAGGTCAGGAGTTTGAGACCAGCCTGGCCAACACGGTGAAACCCTATCTCTTCTAAAAATACAAAAAAAGAAAAATAGCCAAGCATGGTGGCAGGTGCCTATAATCCCAGCTACTTGGGAGGCTGAGGCAGGAGATTTGCTTGAACCCCAGAGGCAGAGGTTGCAATGAGCTGAGATCAAGCCACTGCACTCTAGCCTGGGCGACAGAGCAAAACTCCATCTCAAAAAAAAAGCAAAACTGGAAGACTCACACTTTTTATTTCAAAACTTAACACAAAGCTGTAGTAATCAAAACAGTATGGTACTGGCATAAAGACAAACATATAGACCAGTAGAATAGAATTGAGAGTTTAGAAATAAACCTTCACGTACATGGTTACATGATTTTTGACAAGGGTGCCAAGACCAGTCAATGGGGAAAGGACTGTCTTTTCAGCATTGAGAACTATTAAGAAAACTGGATATCTGCATGCAAAAGAATGAAATTGGACCTTTACCTAACACCGTGTATAAAAATTAACTCAAAGTGGTTCCATGACCTACAACTATAAAACTCTTTGAAGAAAATATGGACAAAACTTAATGACATTGGCTTTGGCAGTAATTTCTCTTGGATATGACAAAGAAAAAATAGACATAGGATTTTATGAAAAATTTTTAAAATTTGTGCATCAAAAGACACTATCAACAGAGGAAAAAGGCAAGCCACAGAATGGGAGAAAATATTTGCAAATCATATCTGATAAAGGATTGATGTCCAAAATACATAGAGAACGTCTAAACAATAAAAACACTATTCAAAAATGGGCAAAGGTCTCAAATAGACATTTCTCCAAGGAAGATATGCAGATGGCCAATAAGCACAGGAAAAGATGTGCAGCATCACTAATGAAAAGTACAGTGAGATATCTCCTCACACCCATTAAGATGGCCACAATCCAAAAACAGAAAATAACAAGTGTCAGTGAGGATGTGGAGAAATTGGAACCCTTGTGCACTATTGGTGGAATGTAAAATGAGATAGCCACTGTGGAAAACAATATGATAATTTCTCAAAAAATTAAAAATGGAACTACCATATGTTGCAGCAAATCCACTTCTGAGTAGATATCCCAAAGAATTGAAAGCAGGATCTCAGAGAAATATTTATATGCCCATGTTCGCAGCAGCATTATTTATTCACAATAGCTAAAACATGGGAGCACCCAGGTGATCATCAGCAGATGAATAGTTACATAAAATGTGGTATATTCTACACAATGGAATATTACTTACCCTTTAAAAGGAAGGAAATTCTGATAAACGCTACGACATGGATGAACCTTGAGAACATTCTGCCAAGTGAAATAAACCAGACACAAAAGGACAAATACTGTGTGGTTGTACTTATGTGAGATAGAGTAGTCAAAATCATAGAGACAAAAAGCAACTGTGGATCTAAGACCTAAAACTATCAAACTCTTAGAAGAAAACATGGGACAAAACATAATGCCATTGGATTTGCCGGTGATTTCTTAGCTATGACAACAAAGGCACACACACCTATAGTTCCAGCTATTTGCATCAGGAGACTAAGGCAGGAGGATCACTTGAGCCCAGGAGTTCGAGACCAGCCTGGGCAGCATAGCAAAACCCTGTCTCCAAAAAATAAAAACAAAAATGAAAAAAATCATTGAGGCAGAAAGTAGAATGGTGGTTGCCAGGAGCTAGGGAGATGGTAGAATAGGAAATTTAATGGTCCAGAGTTTTGAGTTTTACTAGGTGAAGAGAGTTGTGGAGATGAATGAAGGTGGTAGTTGCACAGCATTCTGAGTGTATTGAACATCCCTGAACTGCACACTTAAGTGTTAAGAATGTAATTTTATGTTATGCGCATTTTACCATAACAAAATAATTTTTAAAACTGTATAGTACAATCCTAATGATTATCCTTTTAAAGTTGTAGTTAAGATGAGAAAGAAATAATTATATTTTAAATTTTCTTTTATACTTGAGTTTGCCCAAGCTATCTATAAAAACAAGTATATTGCTTTTGTTATCAGGAAAAGATAACTGTGTAAAACACAGGCATAAAAATTAAAAAGCAAGACAAATTAGTAAGAAGGGGAAATTTTTCCATTTAATGAGACTTTTCTGTCCATTCAGTTTCTTTTACTGCTTCCTAAAATCTTCACAGTGACCAGGAGGTCCTTTGCAAGGGAATTACTATATCTGTTGTCTTACTTGTCTGCTGACTGTCTTAGGTGAAAGAGACATTACTGAGTTTGGTACCTGTGGCTTTGCCCACAGCCCTAACATGTTTACCCCAATTAGTCCCTGGCCTCTTACCCATCTGCACTTACAGCTTGTGCTTGCAAGACCACTGCCATGTTAACAGCTAAATCTGCAGCTTCAGAGCAAAGCTGACTCAACTGGCTTATTTATCCACTTCTGCTAACTAAATGGCACCACCATCTCTATTCCGTGCCCACTTTCAATAGTCCCTGAGTCACTGCAAATTGACACCTGATACTTTCCCAGAAGGGATCATGAATTCACCTGTTTTCTCAAGGGATCATGAAATTTGGATGGCAAATTATAATCTTAGAATTGTCAGGAACTTTTCTTCCTTACTGGCCCATAAAATAATAGTATGTCTTACAGTTTGTAGCATCATAGAATCAAGAAAAATGGGTATTTATGCACGTAGTAAAAGCATATTGCAAGGAAAAGAAAGAAAAATGAGACACTGCTAAAATAGTACTTGCTATAAACAAACGGTTAATGTCTGTAGTCTACAGAGCAGTTGTGCAATATAGGGAGGTTTATTATTTTGTTGTATTTATAGAGGCAAACGGTTTGGACTTGTAGTGCTAATTTTACATTTTAAGTCTTTGTTTTAGCCCTGCCTGCATGTACAGTGAGTCAAAAGGAAGAGTTGGACTTTTCAGGATATTAATCAGCCATTATTTTGTATTTGAAAAGCATGACTGTAAATCAAATTATTATTTAATATGAATTGAAGAGTAAGTCCAGGTTGCTGCTAACTCCTCATATTATCATTCATCCTTGGCTATAAAAGGACAGTCTCAGATGGTCTGCCTTGTGTTACTGTAAGGAGAAAAGAGAAAAGGAAAACCTTCTGATTGACAACTAAAATGGCTTTTGCATTGTGAATATGGATCAGAGCTTCCACTATGGCTTGCAAGCACTGAAGTGATATTGATAAGGAAGAAACTGATAATGAGTGCCTTCTGTCCTCAAACACTCATTACCTAGGTTCAAAGGAACTCTAGCCATTAATATTACCATTTCAAAATCACTCTTGGCTTTATCCATTAGCACTATTATCACGTATTTGCTGGTAGGATCACAACCATGGAGTCAGTAGAGAGACCCACGGAAGGCGTTGAAAGGATGGTTTGTCTTGGCTGCAGTGCTGTTCCTCTATTCATCTTACACATCCCCCTCTCTCCTGTTCCTGTACCCGCAGCGAAGCTGCCGCCCATGCTGTCGCCACCCTGGCTGAGGCCACCTTACAAGGTGGGGGACAGATCGTCTTGTCTGGGGAAACCGCAGCAGCCGTCGGAGCACTTACTGGAGTCCAAGATGCTAATGGTAAGAGAGCATAAATATTTTATTGAATTTCTTCCCTGTTTCCACTTAAACCTTCCTGACGTGACTGGCAACAAACCCTTCAGAAAGAGTTTGAGCTTTGATTTTTTTTCTTCATTGGTAGGCATTTGATGCCTAGGAATATTCTAGGAGCCTGTGATTCCTTTCACTAGCAGGAGACATGGGGGTTCCTGAAGGAAAATGCCATGATAATGACTACCTAATTGCATTGTTACTTAAAAAGGAATCATCTTGTGACAAGACTTGCTGAGAGGCACCTTAAAATTTGCTGTGAGGCACGTTTTGTCTTTTACTTCTCATCAGGTAGGGTAGATCAGTGTCCTTTACTGTAGCAGAGACTCTCCCATGGGCAGGACCATCATGAAATGTTCTGACTACATCAGGAAGGCTCCACCGTCTCACCTGTGCTCAGGGTCAGGCAGCAGGCTATGATGCTGGTGCCTCTCTGGTTGGTACTGTGGTTCTGCTTCCTGTTATATGTAGCCTCACCAAGGACCTCTGGATTTAGCCAATTACATGACCCTACCCTGCGCTTCTTCCCCACCTCTTTGACTTCCTGGACATTGGTGAATAAGAGACAAAATTCATAGAAATATGGTGGCAAAAATATACAATTCCAGCCCAGCTCTTTGAGTCCACTTGGTAAGGAGTCAGTTGGCAAGACAGGCTGTTCAAGGAAGTGCCTCAGAAGTCTGGGTCAAAGAGGAGGGCCACATATTTTCTGTGAGATCCTATGTGATTGTCTGTAACATTTTTAAATAATATATAATTAAGCAGAACAAATTAAATACTCCATGACTTTGAGGAAATTGTTGCTTTAAAGTCCTGGAATGAGGCCGGGCATGGTGGCTCATGCCTGTTAATCCCAGCACTTTGGGAAGCCTAGCTGGGTGGATCATCTGAGGTCAAGAGTTCAAGACGAGCCTGGCCAACATGCCAAAACCCTGTCTCTACTAAAAACACAAAAATTAGCCAGGCATGGTGGCATGCGAGGCTGAGGCAAGAAAATCTCTTGAACCCGAGAGGCAGAGGTTGCAGTGACCTGAGATTGTGTCACTGCAGTCCAGCCTTGGTGACAGAGTGAGACTCCATCTCAAAAAAATAAATAAATAAATCCTGGAATGAGGATAGATAAATAACATTCTTTCACCATTTAGGCAGAAGGTTCCTTAATGGCATTAGTGGCCCTTTGGTAATGGTAGGTCCCTAAGAACTGAATGCTTTATTACTTGGAAAAGTCTTTGAAGAAAAACATAGTGCTGTGTCCTCCTTTGGAATAGGAGGAAACAAAGTACCTCTGTTCCCCCAGAGAAGAAGAACATAGGAAATGCAAAGAGCCATCGTGGCTTCTGAGAATTATTTTCCAAAAATGCCAAACAAATACAATTCTAAAACTATAGCCCTACTTTTTCTGTAGGGCAAGAGGCTTTCATGAACTAATCTAAATCTAGACAGAGTTGGTCTAAGCCAGAATGCTGCAGGACAAAGGACATCTTATAGCCACACATGTTCAGAATGAAATGGACCATGGTTGGAATTAAGAAAAATCTCTCTCTCTAGCTAGAATCCTACTTCTATTTTTTTTTACCTTTTTCTATTCCTCATCAGAGTCCTAATCCACCCTGAGCAAAGGATAGGTATCTGGCTATGTGGCATTCATCTGAAGTGTGATTGCTATTATTCACTGTGGAACTGCTAAAAATAACTTCCATGTGGGTTTGGTAGGAAACTTTATTAATTCTAATTGACTTGACCTGTCTGAGAGAGAACAGACTGCTTTATAGTTCTGCCTCCTCCCCAGTGTCACCTTTTCAGATAGATGAATTTATAGGTAAGTCCAGGACCGTCTGGCTCTTGGCCAAGTAGACCTGTTCAGCCATATAATAAAGTTGAACCGCACCCGCTACTATTGATTACTGGAAGCTGCCTCTTTTCAGTAGCATTGGGTTGTGTGAATCATTTGGTGTGATTTCATGTTGTTGGCTACATTTGTGATCTGGGAATTTTCTGGTCCACATCCTGAAAGCCAGTAGTTCCCCCAGAGCAGGCCATCCGCAGTCTACGACTGCCAGTATTTGCTGAACTCAGGCCTTGAGAGTTGGAAGTTATCCCTTTCTCAATGCAGCTCTTCTGTATCGAATCAGACCCTTGAGTTGTGCCATATCCCAGCAGTTTTAGGCAAAGGCCCATCATTTCATCTGCCCTTGAAAATCCAAAGAATTAATCTAATATTGGATATGATCCAAATAACTTTGATAATCCTTCTGTCTTCTAACATTTTTACCCACAGTGCTAGGGTATTTACTTCAGGATTGGAACCAGATATTTCCATCTTAATCAGCAATTTTGATACCTGGCTAGACTTTTAGAGGTTCTCTTTTTCATCATTCTTTTGGATTGTGTCCTATTGCCAATGTTTGTCACTTCTTTTTTCTTTTCTTTTTTTTTTTTTTTTGAGACAGTCTTGCTCTGTCACACAGGCTGGACAGGCTGGAGTGCAGTGGCATGATCTCGGCCCACTACAACCTCCACCTCCCAGGTTCCAACGATTCTCATGCCTAAGCCTCCTGAGTAGCTGAGATTACAGGCATGCCATACCATGCCTGGCTAATTTTTGTGTTTTTAATAGAGATGGGCCATGGCTGGTCTTGAACTCTGACCTCAGGTGATCCACCCACCTCAGCCTCCCAAAGTGCTGGAAATACAGGCAATGAGCCACCGTGCCCGGCCTATGTTTGTCACTTCTGAGCCGACAAGCTTATGGTATCTGCCAGTAAGTCACATTTTTTTTAACTTTTTTCTTTTTTTAATAGAAATGAAGTCTCTCCATATTGCTGTGGCTGGTCTCAAACTCTTGGGCTTGAGCCATCCTCCCACCTCAGCCTCCTAAAGTGCTAGGATTACAGGCATGAGCCACCACAGCCCGGCCAGTCCAAGTTTTTTTCATCAGAAAGAGTTTATTATCAAGAAGAACCAGATGAGAGCAGAATAAGGTGCTGTTTGTTGACATAGAAGTAACTTGGAAACAGATACTACTTAAGGGAAAAAATGTATCCCATATTTCAGAGTATGGTTTACATAAAAATTAGAATAACAGATGACTGTTCTAAGAGCAGTTTGGATATTATTCAGTCCTGAAGTGAAAGAGTTTGTTGGATGGAACTAGCAGGGATAGAGGACCACTGCGTGTAGAGCTTGATGAAGTCCATAACCACATTGGACTTCATGGGCTGGGGCAGGTGAGGTCATGAAGCAGTATCCTGGGGATGGTGTTTTTCAAGTTAGAGATAATAGGCTGGGCACAGTAGCTCATGCCTGTAATCCCAGTGCTTTGGGAGGCCGAGGTAGGAGGATTGCTTGAGTCTAGGAGTCCAAGACCAGCCTGAACAACATAGTAAGACCCCATCTCTTCAAAAAATTTAAAAACTTAGCCAGGAGTGGTGGTGCACACCTGTAGTCCCAGCTACTTGGGGACCTGAAGTGGAAGGATTGCTAGAGCCCAGGAAGTCAAGGCTGCAGTGAGCCATGACCACACCACTGCACTCCAGCCTGGGTGAGAGATGGAGACCCTGTCTCAAAAAAAAAAAAAAAAAAAAAAAAGCCAGATACAGTGGCTCACACCCATAATCCCAGCACTTTGGGAGGTCAAGGCAGGTGGATCATCTGAGGTCAGGAGTTCAAGACTACTTGACCAACATGATGAAACTCTGTTTCTACTAAAAATAAGCCAGGTGTGGTGGCAACACCTGTAATCCCAGCTACTTGGGAGGCTGAAGCATAAGAATCGCTTGAACCCAGGAGGTGGAGGTTGCAATGAGCCAAGATCATGCCACTGCAATCCAGCCTGGGAGACAGAGCAAGACTCTATCTTTTAAAAAAAAAAAAAAAAAAAAAAAAAAGATAGTGACCCATGCATGCCAGAAGTTTAAATTCGGGATCACCAAAGCAGACCTGACAAAGACATTGCACCCAGCACCTGTGCATCCTGAAGACTTCTTTCTTCTGGACGTCTCCCCCACACTACCCCAACACTAAAGGAACTACCCAAGCACTCACATTACTTTATTCCGTGTTCTCTGTCTTTTTCAAGAGGCTTTGGTCTCTTAGGATGGAGTTTCATGGTTTAATTCAATATAAAGATTTTCACAGGTGCTTTTCATTTAGATGTAGGTAGAATTGCCTAAGGCTAGGGAAGGCCACTAGATGAATTCCTTCCTTTACTTCTTTGTTTGTTTGTTTGTTTTGAGATAGGGTCTTGCTCTGTCACCTAGGCTGGTTCACTGCAGCCTTGACCTCAGGCTCAAGCTATCCTCCCACCTCAGCCTGCTTGAGACTCTAGGACCACAGGTGTGCACTGCCACACGTGGCTAATTTTTTTAATTATATTTTTTGTAGAGATGGGATTTCCCTTTGTTACCCAGGCTGATCTCAAACTCCTGGGCTCAAAAGGATCCTCCTGCCTTAACCTCTCAAAAAGTGTTAGGATTATAGGCATGAGCCACTACACCCAGCCCTTTACTTCTTTTTTTGAACACAGTTATCTCAATACTCTTTTCATCTTATACACCTTAATGTAGGCAGTTAGACAGTTCAGCCCATTTGTTTTTCTTCACTCTACCTTCCTCTCTGCTGATCCCCAGAACCCACTGTGTTCTAGGACTGCTGACCTCCAGGACTGACAAATACAGGCCTTCACTCCAAATACAGGCCTTCACTTGAGCTTGAGGAGCTCTTTGTTGCGTGCCTCTCACCTCTCACCCAGTCCTTCACACCCATTGTTGGCAAACCTCAGAAAACCAGGTCTACAGACCTTTCTCTTCCTTCCTAGTGCAGCAAACATAATGAAAGATAAGGATTATATTGGCACTTGGCCACCTGAGAAACACTCTTCTGTCTGAGATCTTATTGCAGATTCATACAGCTGCTGTCTTTCATTCCTGAAAAGAAGATGGGGCAAAACAAAATAGATAACAAGTTCGTTAAGTATTGGTTGGTGCAGAAGTAATTGTGGGTTCTTTTTGCCATTAGAAGTAATAGCAAATTTGAAGTTGGTGCAATTACTTTCACACCAACCTAATAAGCCTCTTACCAGAGTTGCTAAGAATGCATCAACATTTTCTAAAATAGCTGACACTTTTCCTAATGATGCCACAAGAAAAAAGAGAAGATACAGCATTTTTGCTGGTTTGGGGTGGGGTTTTTTGAGGTTTTGTCCCTTGGGTTTTTTTGAGGCAGAGTCTTACCCCATTGCCCAGACAAGAGTACAGTGGCACTACATATACCATTTATTCTATTAAAAAGGTTGAAATACCCAGCTTGGGCAACATGGCAAAACCCTGTCTATACAAAAAAATTAGCCAGGTGTGATAGCATATGCCTGTAGTCCCAGCTACTCAGGAGGCTAAGGTGGGAGGATCACCTGAGCTCAGGAAGTCAAGACTGCAGTGAGCAGTGAGCCACAGTCTTGCCACTGCACTCCAGCCCAAGCGACAGGAGTAAGACCTTGTTGCAAAAAAAAGCAAAAAAAGGTTGAAATTCATCCTATCCTTCCTACACTGATTTGAAATATCATCATTACGATGTGCAGAATTTTTAAATAAACTGTGTACAGTCTAGTGGCAGAGGCATTTCTATTTCCATTTATCTATTTGGCTGTTCTCAATCAGGCGCGATGACTCACGCCTGTAATCCCAGCATTTTGTGAGACTGAGGCATGCAGATCACTTGAGGTCTGGGGTTCCAGACCAGCCTGACCAACATGGTGAAACCCCATCTCTACTAAAAATATGAAAATGAGCCGGGCATGGTGGTGGGCACCTGTAATCCCAGCTACTCAGGAGGCTGAGACAGGAGAATTGCTTGAACCCAGGAGGTGGAGGTTGCAGTGAGCTGAGATTATACCACTGCACTCCAGCCTGGGTAATAGACCGAGACTCTGTCTTAAACAAACAAAGGTTCATCTTTTAAATTTGAAAAAAAATTTTCATTCAAAAGTCCAAAGAGTGTTTTGGGGATATGAACTTTATGCTAATTTTCAAGTTCATTTGAAAGAATAAAACCTTATGTTAGCCATTTTTTATCCACCAAGCCTTTCAGCAGAACCACTAACAAATTGTAAAATTGACTCAAGTTTTCTCTGCTTCTACCCCAGCTTCCCCAGGTCCGGGGTTATGGGGAGTTTTCATCACAGAGATGGACCAGGTGAGGGAAGCAAGTGTTCTTGCACTTTCAAATTTCACTTTCTCCTTTCTTTTCTTTTGATTTTTTTCAATTTCATTTTTTGTAATAAAGATGTTAGTGGGAGCCAGACATAGTAGTTCCCACCTGTAATCCCAACACTTTAGAAGGCTGAGGTGGGTGGATCGCTTGAGGTCAGGAGTTCAGGACCAGCCTGGACAACATGGCCAAACCCTGTTTCTACAAAAAAATATAAAAATTACCCCATCACGGTGGCTCACAGCTATAGTCACAGCTACTCGGAACACTAAGGCAGAAGATTCCCTGAGCCCAGGAGGTCAAGGCTGCAGTGAGCCAAGATCGCGCCACTGCACTCCAGCCGGGTTGACAGAGTGAGACTCCATTTCAAAAAAGAAGGAAAAAAAAGATGTTAGCAGGGCATACCCCACTTAGGAGCTCTCTGACCTAGGACATCAACATGATTCTCAGCTATTGACCTTACATTCTGTCTCTCAATCCTGTTGTATCATTAATTTTATTCATTTAACAAAATTTATATAATACTATGTACAAGCATTCTAAGTGCTTTCCACACATCATATTTAAAACACATAATATCTCTGAGATAAACACTGTTAAACTGATTTAACACCTAGGGAAGCTGAGACACAGAAAGTTTCAATAACTTAACCAAGTTCCCATAGAGAGTAGCAGAGATGGAATTTGAATTCAGGCAATTTGTTTCCAAACCACTGTACTACACTGTCTCCCTTTGATGTGAGCTCTGGGTTCCTGTCTAGACTCCACAAATGCAGGGTGATAACATTGTTGAACAAATAAATTTGGGGATGTCAAGCCTTTCCCCACCCCCGCCAGAGGCTGCTTGCCTTTGTCTAGTTTAGCCACAGCGCCCATCTGCCCAGCTGTTCGAGAGCTGTGGGTCCTCTGGGGGTTCATGCTGCCGAGTGCCCCCGGCTCAGCAGCCCTCCCTCTGCACAGCACAGACTTGCCTTTGCTGGCCCAGAGGGGCCCACAGGTCTGTATGCTTCTCCAGTTGCAGAACTGGTCCTTGGCTGGCTGTCAACCTTAAATATTTTCAGTGAGCAGCATACTTTACAGTCAGTAAATGTGTCATCTTGATTGGAGTCGGATAGTAGCCTATAGGGGTGCTCTTTAGAACCAGGGAAACTGAGGGGAAGTAGATGATGTTCAGAAGGAAGGAACCCCAGCAGACGAATTGTTTCCTCAGCTCCTAGAAGCCTCTGCTCAAGCCCTCCTGCTGCCCTTGAGTTTAGGCCAGGACTCTTTCAGCCTTCCCACTTGTGTCTAGCAAAGTTGAGACCAAGGTGGTAGGGCTGCGGATCCTGGGGAAGGGGGCAGGGGCCTGTTCGTTTTTGCCTGGAGCAAGTTTACTGGCCTGTTGCCCCAGCTCCTCACTGGGTCCTCCACTTGGCTCTGCCTACAGCCCTTGCTTGGGGTCCCCCAGAGCGTTTGAAGAGTATATCTGTCTCTGCTGTTCAGCACTGAAGACTCAGAAACCACCTACTACCTATGCTGCCCTGGTTAAGACTAGGGGTCTCAACCTTCCCTCCTCATGTTCTGAATGAAGGGAAATGGACTGGAGGGCTGTTTAAAAACTAAAGCTGATGACAAGTTATTGTCATTACACTTAGAGATGGAGTAGCCCTTTGCATGTATGTTCACGGTAGTGTGTCCCGTGTTCTGTGCTGGTCCTGGCAACAGTCTTGCTGCTGAGGTTCCACCGTAAGACTTCAATGTAAGATTTTCTAAAACTGAAAGACTCCACTTTGCCTTGCTGTGCTGTAAAACAAACGTACAGTTTACTGTGCATTCCAACTGCCAAGTTAAATCAATTTAGACATTCCTTTAGGAAAAAACATTCTATCTTTATAATAAACAATCTTCATCTTTTCACATCCCTGTTTTCTTTGACCTTATTGAAAACTTTAAGAAAATATATATGTTTTCCCAGTAGAATTTAATCTGAACTATGCTCATAAAATACTTCCTTAAAAAGTAAATTTTTTGGCCAGATGCAGTGGCTCACGCCTGGAATGCCAGCACTTTGGGAGGCCAAGGCAGGCAGATCATGAGGTCAGGAGTTCGAGACCAGTATGGCCAATGTAGTGAAACCCTGGCTCTTCTAAAAATACAAAAAATTAGCTGGGTGTGGTGGTATGCACGTGTAATCCCAGCTACTCGGGAGGCTGAGGCAGGAGAATCGTGTGGACCCAGGAGGCAGAGGTGTTGCAGTGAGCCAAGATATATATATATATATTATTTTTAGCAAGAGGAGTAACAGAGAAGATGGTTCAGGACCAACAAGAGATTCAGATAAGAAAGCAGGATTCTTGGGTGAGTTTCTTGCATGAGAGATTGGAACATACGTTTCTATTCTGCAAGGTCTCCCAAGTGAGACAGGATGGCTGTAAGGCCTGTTCTGTATGGATTATAAAGTGGCAAACCCCATGTTTTAATTGCCCATGAAAACCAACTTTATATTAGAAGAACAATAGGATACTCTTTTTTTTTTTTTCTTTGAGATGAAGTTTCACTCTGTCACCCAGGCTGGAGTACAATGGCATGATCTCAGCTCATTGTAACCTCCGCCTCCCGGCTTCAAGTGATTCTCCTGCCTCAGCCTCCCGAGAGGCATGCGCCACCACACCCAGCTAATTTTTTATATTTTTGGTAGAGATAGGGTTTCACCATGTTGGCCAGGCTGGTCTTGAACTTCTGGCCTCAAGTGATCCGCCCTCCTCGGCCTCCCAAAGTGCTGGGATTTCAGGCATGACCCACCACGCCCAGCCCAATAGGATATTCTTAACCTGGGATCTATGGACCCTGAGAAATTCTATACAAAGATATTTGCATTTTTTTTTTGGTATCTATAGCTTTTTTTTTTTCTTTGCCCCCGCTAGCAGCAGGGAAGGTATCTGTAACTTTGATCGGATGTGTAACTATATCAGAGCCATTCTCACCCCCGCCTCCACCCCTGCTCATCTCTAGCCCACAGAAAAAGGTTAAGAACCACTGCCATAGAAGGTGGTGGTGAGGATCATTTAACTTTGTAGGTCTCTGGTATAGCACTGAGAGTTAAAGGAGGGGCAAGGGAGAGGGGTGGTCCCAAAGAGCTGAGTCCCCTAAAAGCTGCACCTCTAACAAGCTCTGTAATCTTAGGCAAGCAAATTAACCTCTCTAAGCCTTAGCTATAAAAATTAGGATAAGGATAGTTCTGTACTCAGAAGGAAGTTGTGAGCATTCAACAAGATGATTCCTGTCAAGTTCTTAGCATAGTGCCTGGCACAGGGATGCATCATAAATACAAAATTCTTTAGCTGTCAGCATCAGTTTCTTCTCCATCATCCTCACATATGTTAGAGTACACAGTCCTATGTAGATGCTGCTTTCCTGTCTTTAAGACGATCTGAATGCTTGCCTTATGCAATTGAAGATGTATGTTGCAGAGGTAGATCCTGTGAAAATGGGAATAGAGCCAAAGCCCTTTCTACAGCCTCAACTGAAGAAAAGACAAGGTGACCTTGTTGAAAGGCTCCTACTGGTGATTCTATCACTTGCCTTCATCTAGCGCTGCTGTTCTCTTCTAGTACATAGTTTGCAATCAAGAGTGTGGCCTTTTTACTCCTTAAATGGCACAGTCTGTCTTCAAATCTCAACAGCTGCATTGTATTTCAACTCCATCACAAAAGGTAACTTTTGCCACTTTTCCCTTTTTGTCACCACCACCATCATCCATTTTTACTTACTACGTGTCCTTCTGTTACAGCTCTATAAAAATGAGAGGTACAATGCCAGTCCTCCACATGTTGGACTGTAAAACACGTCTCTCCTTCCACCTTTTTCTGTACTCCTCATTCCTGGACACATCAGCATACGGGCTTGTTCTCATAAGAGTCCATTGAGATGTAAATGTTAAATTAATTTAGGAACTGTATCATTGTTTCTCCCCAGAAAGGTTGCTGATGTGCTGTTGCAGTGTGTACTAAATCACTTTTTGCCTTATTATTTTAATTAATGCTTAAATAAATGAATGCATCAAATAGTCTTATTATAAGAGTACATTTTCAGTCACCATAATGCATAATAGCTTTAAAAGTGCTGTTGTGTCTATGACACTGTGATACCATTTGTACCTTTCATCCAAAGATGGTGTGCTCAGTGCCTCAGGACCTGACTCAGGCAGCCCCTATGCAGCTGTTTTTTATGTGAGCTGTGAGTCCCAGGATACAAGCCTCTCATCTTCAAGGTCCCCAAAGAGCAGCACATTTGGTAGCTGTGAATTTTTAGGCTGCCCTCCTGTAAAGTAAATGGTCTTTTCCACCTACCCCCTTGTTGACAGAGTTTGAAAGAAAATGAAGACACTAGGGTGCTGGTCTCAGTCAGACTACGCTGAGGCATCATCTGTTCTGTAAGAAAAAGCAAATGAAGATTAATGTCTATTACAACTGTTCCTCCTTTGGAATCATAGGTCTTTTTTAAATGGTGCAAGGAGGGGGCATAGCCCTAGACCTGAAAAGATTGCTTCTTATAGGGAGAGCTGTGAGCTGTGACTCAAAATGAAGAGGAGTAAGGGGCGTATGGAGCGGGGCCTGTGGCTCCAGCTGAGTTGGGGGCTGGCAGCTGTGCCTGGGAACTGCTGCAGTGTGTGTGGCGCAGCACCTTGGGACAGTGGTGTCTCTTAGCATCCTCCACGTGCTCCCCGGGAAATAGGATTTCTTGGCGGATGGGGATTTTCCCATTTAAGTCAGCTAACTTTTCTCTAAGATGAATAGTTTTCATTCTAGGAAGCATGTTGGTAGATGTCATACCAGGAAGATAACCGTTTCAGTTGGCTCTCATTTTGCCTTTTGGCTGTATGCATTGAGCACAATGATTTAGGGTCTTCATCTTTTTCCTTTCATTGTCTGTTATTTCTTTTATTTTATTTATTTATTTATTTATTTTAAAGATGGGGTTTCATCATGATGGCCAGGCTGGTCTTGAACTCCTGACCTCAGATGATCCACCCACCTTGGCCTCCCAAAGTGCTAGAATTACAGGCGTGAGCCACCACGCCCAGCCTTCTTTTATTTTTTTTACTACTGCTACAACCACCATCACTGACTGCCTCCATCATCTCCTTGCAAATGGCTAAGCAGTGTCTGCATTATTCTACCTTCGCCTGGTAAACTGGGTAGAACAGAGCTTCTGAGCCCTGTTCAGAGACAGCTAAAGCCAGGACTTGCCCAGGGTCTGTCAGCTGTTAAATAGTAAGACTGGAAATCATACTAGATCTCCGGTACTCTTTCTACTGCCCAATGAAAGCTTCCTTCTTCCCCTTGACTCTCTCTTGGCCAACTTATCCAACCTAGGAAGTAGAGAAGGCATAATACAAATGAAAATCATGGTCTTTATTGTTCATCTGGTTATGCTGGTACTTGGTGTGGTGACTCCTTTGCAAGATTGTTTTAAGGAATGGTGGCAGCGATGTTGAAGTCAAAGAGTTACAGTAAATCTTAGCAGAGACAAAAAAAAAAATCATATCAAAACCTAACATCTAAATCTGCACTGTCCAGTATGATAGCTATTAGCTACATGTGGCTACTTGAATTTAAATGAAATAAAATTTAAAAGGTAGTTATCAGTCACAATCATATTTCAAGTGCTAAATAGCCACCTATGGCCTGAAATGCTGAATTTTTAATTTAATTATAATGTATTCACATTTAAATTTAAATAGGCACGTGTACCTAGTAGCTACTTCAATGGATTGTGCAGATACAGAACATTTCCATCATTGAAGACAGTTCTAATTGGTAGTGCTGGTCTAAGGGCTATAGCAGTAACACTGTGGTCTTCTGGCAGGTTGTACCCCGTCTGCATAGGGGAGGACAACACGAATACTTCATGAGCCTTGTCTTCCAGTAACCTTCTCAGCTCATAAACAGCGTGGCTTTGCTTTTAAAAAAAAAAAAAAAAAAAAAACCTACCCATGTGACTGCAGTAATCCGCAGCCAGTAAACAGCAGGGTGGGAGGGTTGCAAGGAGAACTGATCTGTTTTTATGCACTGCGGAGTCCAAGCAGGAAAACCTGAGACAGGAGGCAGTGGCGACACCTAGACTCACTTCCTAGTGAGTGTATTCATGACTCAGGCCACTTGCATATTTCCACTTGGATTCCTCACAAGTGCACCTTTCTCTTCTAGGCTACAGGTATCTGCAGCCAGGTGCTATAATGGATTTATAGTAGCCCGCCAAAAGATCAAATATCCAAAGCCTGATGGGTCACAAGGCTGAGAGGAGCCATGACTACTGGATGAATTCCAGATTTCACAGTGAAACAGAGCTGCTGCTGAGAAATGGGAGTGCAGAGATGTTCACTGGGTCCCTTGATTCTAGACAATCAAAGAGGGGTACAGTTCTCTGACTCATGTGTGTTTCTCATGCAACCTTTTTCATGGTGTTGAGGAAGGGAAGGGACAGCTCAGTGGTGATTCTTCACTTCTGAAACGGGTCCTCCTTGCTGTCTTCATGATGACCTTCTGAAGTCCAAAGTGCCTTCCAAAATAGCTCTTGGAAAGAGGTGGCAGTTTTCCTGACTCCCCAGTCTCCCCCATCCTGGGAGATGTATTGATGGCACTAATTTGAGGGGGAGCAGAGACTATTTAGTCCTATTCTCTTTAGCGGCTGGGGCATCATAGGCATGCAGTAACTGTTGACCACCACTGCTGCAACTGCTATTATGATTATTACCATTGTCATTATTAATCACTCACACGGAATGGGAAGGGAACTGACCTTCAGAGGTTCACTCTTAGTACTTCCGGCACGGGCCAGTGAGTCTTCATTCTGAGCGGAGGTAGTGAATCTCCCACAAGGATCCCTGCTTCAGGAAGCCTGTGTTCCTGGTGGAAGTACATCATATCCCTCAGGCATACTGAGGCTCTGTTCTCTAGAATTATCAGGCCTTTCCTGTCACTTCTCAGGCATAACCCCCATAGCTGGAGGAATTTCCAGTTGCCAGGGTTCTTTGGTGCATTTCTTTGTCTCTGCAGAGGTGCTGAGCTGTGGACACCTTCAGAAGGACCAGCACTGCCTCCTGAGGGTATCTCCTGTCCCTCTTTGCAGTTTTAGGCTCCTCGTGTAGTCTGTATGTCCAGAGGGGATGTGTCATTCTCTTTCTACCATTATAAACTGGAGTGGCCTCGGGCATTCATCATTTGTAGGCCAGGAATTGCTAATCTAGGCACTGCTATTTGAAGGCTTAAAGACTGCAGATCAGAAGTGGACACAGAGGCCTTTACAATAAGATGATAGGCCACTAGCTGTCAGTGTCTGTTCTTAGTGCTCATCTGAGCGTGGCCATGTCCTTCAGATGCAGCTTTTAGATGTTTTCCATGTGAAAGGCTGGATGCCTCCAGTCGAAGTATCAGGGCCCCAAAGGGAATTAGCACAAATTTTCAAGCCCCCTTGGCATACCTTCATATACTGTTTTTTTGTTTTTCTGTACTTCAGTAGATGCAAATTCATTTACTCTGGTCTGCCTGTGTCAGGTATTCTCAGCTTGGGGAAACTCGATGAGCAGCACACCATTCTGTGAACAGAACACCAATCTGAGCCAGGGACATTCCGGGCAGACAACTCAGGTCAGGGCTTCCGGAAAGATCCCAAGAAGGTCCTTGCCATCTGGCAGATGGACACCACTGACTGTGGTCTCCCCTCCATCCGAGGTGTCCTCAAGGCCAAGTTACATGTTTCTTTATCTCATCCTCCTTCCCTTTAGGTCCACAGATCTTTCCAAGTCTTTGTATATAAAGGCAGATTCTGGTCTTTAGATTATTCCAGCTGTTTATAAATCAAGACTGAATCTTGTGCCTGTCATTGTGAGCACTATTCTGTAAAGGGATTTTTTTTTTCTGACATACCAAATCCAGAGCCATAATTGGACAAGTTTAATTGGAATCATTTCTATTCAATACATGGATGGAAAAGTGGGTTTTAACTGAGCATGTAAAAAGGGCATTAATCACGGTTCACACAGGAATCAGAATATTAGAACAGGAAAAATTATTATAGAATAAAATTTTTCAGGTTCTTTGGTAAAGGGGACTTTCCTCTTTTTATTTATGCTTCCATTAGGATTTTGAAGGAATGTCAGTGCACTGTTATTAACTCTAATAGCGTGTACCTCGCAGCCAGGATGGTTTGGGGCCCTCTGGCTCTCAGGTTACCTGTGTAAATACAGGGATTCACTTCCCAGCACCCAGCTCTAACATTTGCTTAATAAAGAGCAAATGTGCAGAACCCAGCAGCAGCAGCAGCAGCCTGGCAGAAGCAGTAATCTGAACAGGATAAACATGCTTCCTCTTTGTGTGATGCTCTTTCTCCATCCTCCTGCCAAGAACAGGATATCAAATGAAGGGGAGGTTGTGGTTGGAGTCAGTAAAGTGAATGTCTAAGTGGCACCTGCTTCATTCAACAGATCTGCTTTCCTGGGGCCTCCCAGTGTACATCTGCTCCCGACAAAGCCTCTTTTCTCCTCTTGTTGGTCAGACTTAGAGCAAAGGCCTGGCAAGGAGACATATTGGTTTTGCTTTGTCAGCACAATTGCCTGTGACATTATAATTATACCAAATCTTCATTATTAGAAAGGCCCCAATTTAGAGATTTTTCAGAGTCTAAATGGGATTTTCTAAGTGAAATTGATTTAAAAAAAAAATCTTTGCCGTCTTAAAGCCTAGCAGTTGGATCTGAGAATCATGGAAGGGGTCTAAATATGGAAGCCGAGACACTACTGTGAGCAAGACTGCAAAGACCATGCTGTCAGATTGGCTCGCTGGAGAGGTGTCCAGCAGCCCTTCTGACTCCGCCCAGCCCACCCTCTCCTCATTCCCTGTAGCACCATAACGTGCGTCTACACTGCGTTGCTCTCGCATGCTGATAGTTTCTTGTGTAGAGGCCTAGGGGGCTGGAGGGTGTTAAAATAAGTAAAGGAAAGAACCTGTGATTTAAATAAGGGAAATGCCAAGAAAAACTATATTTTAGGTGAATACAAATCATCCAATTTCAGATTGAGTTTCCATTTAAACAAAGGCAACTCTTAGAGTGTTACACAGTGTGAGTATACGTGTCTGTCTGTCAGAGGCATGTTTATGTTACAGAGTTGGCATACTGGAAGCTCTGGAAAGGTTTAGAGCTGTGCTCTGACTATTTAAACTTAACTAAAACAGAATAAAATTGAAAAATCAGTTCCTCAGTCAGGATGGCCACATTTTAAGCGCTCTGTAACCACCATGTTGGACAGCACTCAAACAGAATGGTCCCATCATCACAGGAAGCTCTAGTGCACTGCACTGTCTGAGACTGGTCTGAACCTCTTAAAATGCCTCGACTGCTTAAGGAAGCCTGGGAGTTCCTATTGCAGTCTTGTTAGAAGGAAAAAATGAAATTTGCGTGAATGTTTCTGGAAGAACTCCTTCCAGCCATGTTACCTAGACTATGTTCTTTTTCACCTTTTTGTATTTTTTTTCTCCAAGAATTTCATGTCCTTTTCCCACTCCTACTCCTTGTTAAAATATATATATATACTGGAATATAACCAATGAGAAGGGAATTTAATTTTAGGAATGTCCACTTTCAGCTGACCCTCTCCTTGGCCTTGTCCTAATTAAGCTTTCACAGCCCTGCTGTTGGACCAGGCAATCCTTTTCTCATTAAACGGAGCATCTTATTAAAACAAGAGGGCATGTGAACACTCAGGCCAAGAGTATGTAAATGAAGCATGCATTGTATGGACAGTGCTGCTGGGTGTGGAACACTGGGCTGCCAACACTTTCCATTTTCAGCAGCTCTTGGACTAAGGACAGGGCCTTTCATCTTGCTTCTTCCATTTGTCTGTGTCTGGTAGCTGCTGCATGGTTGCTTTGACTCCTGGAGAAAGCCCATGTAAAATAACAATACTCCCTCAAATTTAGACAGTGTCTTTTGTCTCAAGAATTAAAATCATGCAAGCATGATGTTATTTATCCTCATAGCGGTCCTAAGATACAGAAGTGGCCTGTTGGTTTTACAAATGTGAGTATAGTCAACTCTTACTTGTTACCTACAGATTATGTCATGCAGATTACTTGTGACACATTTTAAATCCTTGGACAGTTTCTCTAAGCGAGCCATTGTAAGCCCGGACCATCTCCTCCACCCCCTGACCCAGCTGCTGGGTACTTAGGGAATACAAATTAGTTTGCATATTAGCTTAAAGAAGACATAATTAGGAAGGTAAGTCTGCTACAAGAAAATCACATCACAAATTCTAATTGCAAGGGGGAAATACGAGGGAAATGACCTCCCTCCCTTCAACCAAACTAAGATCTGGTGGTCTGAGTGCACCCTGGCACTCGGCACTGGCATGCTTACGGAAAGCGTTCCTCACGGGTGGAAGGAGCAAGGCTGTGCACCCTGCACCGGATGTGCACGGGAAGCTGCAGCGCCGCAGCGGGGCTGGTGGCCCATCTTGCCCGGTGCTTTTTTTTTTTTTTAACAGTTCTGTGTTATTGTCAGGCCTCTTTATGGCAGATCGTGCAGGTCGCAAGTGGATCCTGACTGACAAAGCCACAGGTGGGTTCATCTTTGGGGAAAGAAGGAAGCAGCTGGAGGATAAGAGTGACTGTGAGGCTGTCATTCCAGGCGCTGCTTCCTGCATGGATGGTGGGATTCCCCTACTGTGCAGTCCCCCTCACTCGGTCACCTGATGGTTTTAGTAACCATTGATAATCTGATTTTTCTAGTGTTAAATGTTTCCTTTTCATTTATTGGCTGGAATTATTTATCTTTTAAGAGACAGGGTCTTACTACGCTGCCCAGGTTGGAGTGCAGTGGCTATTCCCAGACACAATCATGGCACACTACAGCTTCGAACACCTGGCCTCGAGTGATCCTCCCACCTCTAGTTGGGATTCTTTTATAAGGCACTTGTCCCCATGAACAATTTGGCTATGCTAAGTACAGTTCAGATAGGAAAGGCAGGATAAAAACTTGATCAAGATGAAGTGTATTGGGATAGATTTCTTTCCATCTGACTCTAAAGCCCCATTACTGTCTATTTCTACTTTCAGATCTGCTTTTTTCAGGCGTCTCACTGCCTAAAGCAAATTTAATTCTGCCTTTTATGTGCTCTTACAAAGTTTTGGGTTTTTGTGGTTTTTTTCCTAAACGGTGCTCTACAGATTATGCTGAGTGAGGGGATGAAAAGTCAAGAGTACATCTTTGGAAGCTTCCCTGCCTCAGCCTATCCCTGCTCAGATAGAAGAGGGAGGGGCTGGATGACAGGCACATGGAGTTCACTGTACTACTCCCTCTCCTGGTGCCTGTTAAAGTTTTCCATCATAGAAAGTTTGAAAATAATAATAACAAAAAAATAAACAAATCTCCATTCCTAACTCAGAGTAACTCATGATTGGGCCTGCTGTTCATTTCTGCACCTGACTATTGCAGACTGTTGGTGACTTCCTTCTTCTGAGGTTTGTCATCTGGGCCCCACTTTCCATTTTAAAATACTGGTGCAGCCTGCATATTGCCATACTCTATCCTCTAGGACACAGACTTCAACCTTGAGTGTTGTTCCTACCCTTCTTCTTAGTGATTTCGTCTGGGAATTTACTGCGTACCCCTTGCCCTTCGTCTGTACAGTCAGATCAGAGGTCCTCCAGAGCAGAGGTCCCCAACCTCTGGCACAGCAGGAGGTGAGTGGCAGGTGCACGAGCCCCACTGCCTGTTGGAGCCGCAGCGGCATCAGATTCTCATAGGAGAACCAACCCTTTTGTGAACTGATGATTTCAGGTGGAACAGTTTCATCCCCAAACCACCCCCGCCAATCCTCCCATCCATGGAAAAACTGGCTTCCACGAAACTGGTCCCTGGTGCCAAAAATGCTTGGGACCGCTGCTCCAGAGCACATGCGTATTCCACGAGCTTTAGTAGAACGCTTTCTCTCCTGCCATTTTCAGTTTAAAGCCTTCTTGGCAAGATCAATAGGCCTTAAAGTTAGCTTGTTCATCCCCACACTGGGAGCTCAATTTTCAGGATAATAAACCATGGTGGTTCTGAATACTGAAACACAGAACGCTGATTTCATCATGCTCCTGGGCATCTCCAGTAATTTCAGGAGGAACTTAACATCTCTAAAATAGGTTTTGAAATACATTTACTAATAAAGTAAAAATGAATTCAGTTCTAATATTTGGTTTGTGGTATGAGGGGCATGAAAAGCTTCCTGGTGGTCTGCAAAGTCAGGCAAAAGATAGAGTGACTCTGTCTCAGCCAGATTCACTGCTTTGAATGTTATTCCAGAAAGCAGTTTTTCTTCGTCTTGAGATGGTCCGGCAAGAGAGAAGAAAAACCCTGGGTGCTGAAAAGCACCCTGTACACCAGGGCACCTGTGAGGTTGCTCTTGGCTTCATGGGAATATTCAGTACTTGCCAGATGCAAGACATATTTTAATCCATAAATCCCCCAAATGTACCCAAAAGCCTTGGACTTAGGAAACACGGAAAAGGGAGATTAAATATCCCAGGAGCAGCTAATAGAACAGAAACAGAACCACTGGGAAAGAAACGCTGTTTCCCTCCCCCCTTGCCCTACTATCGTGAGGTTACTCGGACCTCCTTTTTGTTTGATATTGACATTCTTTTCATGACCTTCTTTTCTTGCCCTACATATGTCCTCTTTCCATCTAGTCCTTGGTATTCTCAGCCTCTCTAACTGCTGCCTGCCTACTAGACTAGCTTCTTTACTGATTTCCTGTTATCTTCTTCTACTTCTATACTGGCACATACCATGCCTGTTTTTCTTCATATAGTGACTTTCCTTAGACGTCAGCCACTGATGTAAATATTTTTCCAGGCCTGTAAATGGAAAATTTTTAAAGGACTTCCTTCTGCCTATCACCCCTACAAACACCTGTAGAAACCCTTTCTGGCTCCTTAAAAACTCAAGCAATATAATCTGTAATTTCATTTCTTACTCATGCATTCCTCTCCTTTCTAATCATGGTCCTGGTTCCCATTTGGGCCAGTATTTCCCTGATGTACGTAGTTAGCATTCATGTTCATAAACTACAGAAGGCATTACATAATGTAAATTTCCCTTTGGGTTTTAAGAAGTATTTCTCTTCCACCAACTGTCATGTTTATTATTTGTTTAGCTCTTTCTCTCAACAGCCATCAGTATTTTTGTCCCAACTAAAGATATTTCCATGACCAACTTGGAAGGCCTTCGGGCTGGAAGATTCAGTTACAGCAAACAACAATTCCCAAAGGTTTCCCAGACTGTGAGGGCAAATGAAAGGCCCATTCTTCCTCAGGCTGTCTGTCCTGCTCTATCTTGTCGTGGGGTGAGGGGAGGGCCAGCTCTGGTGCTGGATAACTTTGACAGCCCTGCAGCCCTGTGCTCTGCTTGGCTCAAGCCTGTTAGTTTCTGGAGGAGTTCAGAAATATATCAGGGTGATGACATCACATCAGACTGCCCTGATCGTATTTTCGACACTCTTACTATCGAGGAGTGGTTTTGCCTGGTTGCTTATGGACTAATGTGCTAGATTAGCAACTGCTTCGTCTACGTGATGGTGCAGTGCCAGTGCCGGTCCTGACCATCGCTGTGTTTCAGAAGGGAAGCTGCCTGCCAGTCCATCTGCCCTGATTTCATGGCTTTTATCTCTAATCTTTACATCTTTGAAGGCCTTTGGCGAATGATGTTCTTCCTGGCAGGAGAAAATCACTGCTGAAAGGAGATCTGTGCTGTCTCTGCTTTTCTTTCTGTTTCCTGAGAGCTTTAGTCTAACATCTGTGACCCCAGCCAGACTCCATCAAACTTCATACTCCAAGTCATCTTTGAAAAGCAGTGGTGTTTATTATATACCTACTATGTGCCAAGCACTGTAGCAGATTTTGCTGTGTCATCCCCTCTAGTTCAGCAGCCCTGTGAGATGAGTGATCACCATTTTACATATGAGGAAACAGGCTCACAAGCCATTAAAGAGCAGAACCAAGATTCACATGTAGGTTCTTTCTGACTCAGAAGCCTTTAATGGAAATAAACCGCCTGTTTTTTCTCACATAAAATGCACCTGAACTACAGCACCATAAGAATGTTGTGGAGAAAATTCAGCTTCATTCTGGATCAGAGTAAAAGCTGTTAAGGCTGTTCAGTCTGTGGAGGGCAAGACTAAAGGGAGCACCACCAAGTTTCTGAAAATTATGGATGATCAATTACATTTTCATATCCTATTCAGTTATTGAGCACCTACTGTGTTCAAGTTGCTCAGCATTCAAAGACAGTCCTGCCAACAATGCAAGCTTGCAGATTTATAGAGAGAAAAGCAGCAACTCCTTGGGAACAGGTCAGCACATACCTGGGGCCAAATGAATGATGGCAGCAACAAAGTCACAGGAGGGAGAAACCTGGTGGGCTGTCCCCTCAGGCAACCCCATGCACTGTGTGGAAACTGCCAGAAGAACTGGACTGAGAGTGGCAGGGCATAATTCCAGACAGAGGAACCTGCCTGAGGAAGCTCACGTGGTACCCAGGGGACACGCGTGGTTGTAATGAGGTGACAGTGTAGGGTGTTTGCGGGAAAGGCTATGTAAACTCCTTCAACTGTCAGCTATTTGCACTTTATTTTCCTGATAGGAGGAAGCAAAGGAATTTTTTTGGTGGGATGGGATGGCTTTTGCCAAACAATATTTGAAGATGTAGTTAACCATGTTATATATACTTCTTCATCCAATAATACTGAATACCGAAAGAAGTTAGCCTTGGGAAAAATAAATTCCCCCAAATAAATAAATTCCATTTCCAAGTATACGTGCACATATGTGTATATGTGTAAATTCCATATACAATAGGCAAGTGATGACACTCACTGCCCCAGGAGAGATTTGGAATAGAGTAGACTGGCTCATGAATGATAAATCCACAGAGTGTGCAAGGCTGTGACCCTAACCTATAAAGTAACTCTCATTGGTGCCCCTGGTCTACCACAGTGTTCCCCTGGTGCTGCCATCAGAGACAGACCACTGTAAAGCATCATGCCCCTTGTTCTGCGGCGTCCGAGGCCAGGCTTCTGAGTAGATACAATCTGCCACCCATGTAATGTGACTTGAGAGGCATCACTTTATATGGAAATTTTAAAAGTTCCCTTTGGCAAGCACTAAGGTAGGGTGATCACAAAGGAAGGCAAAGGGTGGTAGTGTTTGTCCTTGGAGGCAGGAGGAAAAGTGTTGAATTTGGGGTCTGTATTCGAAGGGAGAGAATTAGCTGGTGTGTTGGATGTGAAGTCAAGGATGACTTCAAAGCTTTTGGCCTGAGCAGCTAGAAGAATGTCATTGCCATTTATTTGGGAAGAGAGGAGACTTGGGAAAAGCATGTTTCACCATTTTGGCTCAAGAATGATACTCAACTAATTTAAAAAAAAAAAAAAAAGAACCATGTCAAGCCTCATTGTCCTTGCCAGGGGAGTGTAGTCTTGCAGCCAGGAGTTCTTCCAGAGATTTGGGTCCGACTGCTGTTTGACAAGGAAATCTCTGTGCTGGCACCTGAAGTTTCTGAGTCACCTTTGGCCTTTTTTCCATGTTGACCGATTCTATAAACCTTACCATGAAGCTTGAGAAGAAAAGCAGCAGGGGGCCCAAAGAGGACAGCCCTCTCCCTTCTGGGTCCTTCCTGGCCCTCATGTTAGGTGGTAAGGACATTCTGATATATGGAAACACTCCCAAATCAAAGGCCTGGGCCCTTGACTTTACCATAAACTCCGTCGTTTGGGGAACAAAATCAGTCCTCCCTTGGTCTGTATTGAGTTTTTTTTTTTTTTTTTTTTTAAATAAAAGTTTTATGTTTACTTTTGAGTTCAAATAAAAAGACAGGGGTTGTATTTACTAAACTCTTAAGGTTTTGTGTAGCTTTGAAATACAGGGGTACTAAAATCCTCAGGATGTTAGAAGTATGTGCCTTTATGATGAGCCCGTGGTTCTGGTTCTCACTCGTGAAGGGTAAGGAGCCCTGCCCTGTGGACTTCTCTAGGGTCTCAGCCAAAGTCAAGTGACATGCAGTGGGTGTGAGAGGGCTTGGAAAGGGGCTGTACTGAGGCCAAGGGAGTCTCATTACTAGGACTCTCCAGGTGCCCTGTGAGAAAGAAAAAGGAGCACTTCCACCCCTTAAAGTAGAACACGAAGGGCTTCCTATTGCTTAATCAGTTGAAATGACCCAGAATACAAGCTTGGATTAACATGTGCCTCTAGATTAGGGCTAATCAGGGGCAGGCTGAGCAGATGCGGGGACAGTCCCAGCCTGATTACTGTACCTCAGCATTTAATCATCTCTCTTCCAAGGGCAGCCGCCCGACTTAGTGCATGCTGGGTTTCCAGGCCTCCAGCCCCTCCCCCTTTCCCTTGCCAGGGACATGAAGGCTGCTAGGTCAGAGACACTGAGGCGATTTAATCTAATCCCATGTCAAAATGGCTGTGTGAGAGAGAGGACTTAAAATCCCTACAGTGGGATGGTCATGCATTTATTTAAAGTGGCAGTAGACCAGAACTCTATGTAGAAAATAGGAGAATTGGGGTTTCAAGGCATGCGGGGTTATGAAATGACTCCCATCATGCCCTCCCTCTCCTGGGCTTCTAAGGTGTGTGGGGACCTCACTACTCTTCCCTGGGAGCTTTGGGTGGGGACCATTTCCTCACCCAGGTGTGGTGGAACATGCTTCTTCCCTGTCTGCGGTGGAGTACAGAAGATGGAGTCTTTCAAAAACAGCTTTATTTGGATGAGTCTTGAATGTAGTATTTTTTAAGTTGCTTTTTTTCTGGGCTGGGAGCTCTTGTTCCAAAACAGCCTCATCACCCTAAGTCTTACCCACCTTAATCACGCAGTCCCTAGAAGGGACATATGATAAATCTTAGAGGGCAGGTTTCACTCATGACAGCAGAAAACACTGATGGGCACCTGCTGACTGCTGGCCACTCGAAGATGGAGACTTAATCCCTCCTTTAAGGACTCTACAGCCTCCTTGGGGACAAGACATGCAAGCAGTGAGGATGAATGAGGCTGCTGCCTCCAAGGAGCCTGTACAGAGAGCCGAGGAGGAGCATCGGTGAAGAGGACCCAAGATGAGGAGGAGACAGGCTGGGGCTAGCTCTCGGAGGAAGAGGAGGAGCCACCTCCAGGCAGAAGGCATGGAGGTGTGTGCTTGGAGAACCTCAGTCAAGTAGTTCATCTGGCTGGTGTGTGAAGTGAGTGGGGATTAGTGGATCACCAGGCTTAACTGAACAACAGTGGCCGACGTGAAGAGTTTAAATACCTGCAAAGGGGTTTGGACTTCTATTTCATGGGCCACTAGAAACCACTGAAGAACTGTGAAGGGGAACAGCAAGACAAGGTCAGATGTTCCGAAGATCATTCTGATCATGGCAGCACCAGCCAGTGGATCTATTTTTGCAATGGAACCTTGCTTCATTTTATTCTGGGGGAAATCCTTCATGATAATATAAAAACTATTTTAACAACAGTATTGGGCATGGGCCCACATCATAGATAACCCAAACACATCACAGCCAGGGTGAAAGAAATTTACCTTTGACAACTCTTTTAGTCTCTATTAACCCAGATGGTTACTCAGTTAGAAAAGGTCTCCCTGCATACTGTAGTCTCTGTAGTTGTAAAACAGGGGACTTGTTCCCCGAGCTTGGAGCTTTTGGAATTGAATGGAATCCAGAGGCAGGAGCAGTGAAATGAGGCTGACTGTTGCTTCTGGTTTTGCTTGCTACTTGCCACCATGTGGGTTCCCTAGAGGATCGCACAGGTGTCTTGGCCTTGCCACTGCGCATTTTGGGTGACTTTGTTACCTTTGCCTGTTTTGACCGGAGGAGAACATGATTGTGATACACAGGGAGGAGGCGGGGGGCTGACGAGGTTGTACGGTCTTCACATGTATACACTCGGGCCCAGGCCTTGAGTCTAGAGGCTGGGGAGAGGGTCCAGCTGCACACTGGTTGAGGTCAGCAGTACATGACCCTTGAGACTATGCTGATAGCAACTTGTGGCACACTTTGTGCTTCATTCTGTGAGGAACATGAAATAAGCCAGAGCCAGGCCTGATCTTGAAAGAACCCTCTGTCAAGTGGGAAGGCCTGTTGCAGACATGCGTCAGCTGGCCCAGCCAGCTTATCCATGGCTGTCCCTGGGCGTCCTGAGAATCCAGAGGAGGCTGCTCCAGCATTGATGGGGCTGGCATGGGCCAGGTCCCACAAGGAGGGAAAGCTGACCCGAGTATAAAGGGAAAGAGTGGGGGACAAATCTATCTTGTGAACAACCTGAGCAAAGGCCCAAGAGTGTGGCTGCTAGACTGGGGGAACTGAGAGTAGTCTGGGGGAGTGAGTTACCTAGAGCACAGGGTACCTGCAAGAGAATCAGGGAGATGAGACTGGAAAGATGGACCAGGGCAAATCATGAGAGGCCTTGAAGACCATACTAAATTATTTGAACTTTATTATAAGCTTTGGGAACCTTTTAAATGCCATGGCATTTAAATGTTTGAGATAAGGGGAGTAACACGTTATGGAAAGATGATTTGGCTGGGTGTAGTGGCTCATGCCTATAATCCTAGCACTTTGGAAAGCTGAGGCAGGAGGATCACTTGAGCTCAGGAATTCAAGACCAGCCTGGGCAACACAGTGAGACCTCACCACTATTTAAAAATAATAATAAAAGACAGATAATTTGAGTGACTGAGAAAGGGTGAACTGAAAAAGGGTTTGATTAAAGACCAGAGCCATTTGCAAAGGTTTTGTTGAAAGAAATTGAAGCCCACGGTTTTGTAGGACAAGGCCTGGCCCTTCAGCCTGTTTTCCACCATGCCCATGTACAGATGGAGGCTGGTCACCTCCTCCTCCCTTTCAGGCCTGCATTGCAAGTGTGCGGGCGACTGGCCACGTCTTCCATCTGTGTGAGGGCACATCAGAGGAGCCGGGGTTTCCAGCGATCTGTCACCAGAACAGCAAGTCTCACTTCATGACGTCTCATTGCATCACCAAATGCTTACCCCTTATCCCTAAACTGGCAACACTTACTCCTAGAAAACAGTTACATACAATTTAACACTGGAAAAGAACATCTTATCTTTGATTTTTTACATTAGAAAATATTTTGACAATCCTTTTTTAGATTAATTTTTATCTTCATCAAAGTAGCCTATGGTTTAAATGTCAAAGAAAACTAAAAGGGACCTCTCCGGGTCAGTCTCTCAATACAGTAGGTGAACCTCAGAGGCCCAGCAGCAAAGGTCTCTGGGTCTGGATGTTGGGATTGGTCTAATCAGTTAAATTCAGACTTTCACTAATTCTCATTTTTACCTCATCCCCTCTTTCTGCAGTAGCTAGGCCTCTACGTCCTGAGCCCTGTGTGGGCATAGGAGTTGCCCCTTCCACTTCTCTGATAAATCAGAACCATTTCACATTTGCATTGCATCTTCCAAAAAAATGTTGGCATCCCTCGTTTATATCCTTTTTGCCCCATTCACTGTAATTCTAGTTTCAGAAGGAAGAGGAGATGGATGTATGCATTAGTTACGGGGAATCCTTTTTTAAAATCTATTTAATCAGCTTTCCTTTTTTGGGCAGGCTGCCTTTATGGAGGTTGTTTCTTCCTTTAAACCATCCTTTCTACTCTGAAATAATAGTGATACTGGGGAGTAGTTGGGGTCTTTTTTTTTAAGTTGACCCCAAAATGTGTTTTTACATTTTACTGGTATGTGAAATCTAAAAACCAGGAAACCAGTGACCTAGGCTTTTAAAAATAATAATAAGCTTGACTCTGAAGGAAGACATGTAGATGGGGAAGTGGCCAGAAGACAGGATAAGAGAGGGAGAAGCTTTTACTCTTTAGGCTGCGAGAGACTTGACATAGGCAGAAAGAGGGTTGAAGAAGGCAATGTAGCCAAATATCAAAGAAAGGTAATAGTGGCCTGTTCCAAGAGGGAGAAGGCAGGCAGGACACATTCACACCTGACAGGCCTGTGCTTCCTAGATACGGGGGCAGGCAGGGCCCTCTCACGGCAAGCTGGGGAGACCCTACCCTCAGGCATGTTTCCACAATTTCTCCAAACTTTTCTTTCCTGATAGTTTGTTTTAAAAAAGTTAAAATGGCCAGGCTTGGTGATTTGCACCTATAATCCCAGCTATTCAGGAGGCCAAGGTGGGAGGATCGCTTGAGGCCACGAGTTCAAGACCAGCCTGGGCAACATAGCAAGACTCCACCTCAAAATATATATATATATACATATATATATATATTAGCCAGGCATGGTGGCACATGCCTGTGGTTCCAGCACTCAGGAGACCGAGGTGAGAAGATGACTTAAATCCAGGAGTTCGAGGCTGCAGTGAGCTATGGTCACGCCACTACACTGCAGCCTACGTTACAGAGCCAGACCCTGTCTTTTTAAAAATAAAAAGTTAAAATAGAAAAAAATTGATTGCGTAGAAGTAGAAAATAGAATAATAGTTACCAGTGTCTGGGGAAGGGTGGGGGAGGGGAGCAGGAGAGGTTGGCCAGCAGGTACGAAGGAAGAGTAAGTCCTGATGTTCTGTTACACAGTAGTGTGACTGTAGCGAATAACAATGTAGTCTACAGTTCAATATAGCTAAATTTTGAATGTTGTCACCACAATGAATGATAAATCTTTAAAGAGATTAATTTGGTAATTATCTCGATTTGATCATTCTACAATGTATACATGCATTGAAACATCACAGTGTACCCCATAAACATGTACAGTTATGTATCAGTTATAAATCTTAAACATTAATGAAAAAAATGTTAATGGGGTGGGAAAAGGGATATCTTTGTGCCTGGGCCATGGGTATATATGATCACCTGGGGCTGGTGACTACGATACCTCAAAGGCAAGAGCTGGGTCGCCCCCATCCAGCCAGCAAACAGGAGCTTGAGCAAGAGCCCCACCAACGGTCTTCCCTCTGTCTCTCCAGGACTGGTCCAGATCCCTGTGAGCATGTACCAGACTGTGGTGACCAGCCTCGCCCAGGGCAACGGGCCAGTGCAGGTGGCCATGGCCCCTGTGACCACCAGGATATCAGACAGCGCAGTCACCATGGACGGCCAAGCTGTGGAGGTGGTGACGTTGGAACAGTGACATACAGCCATATTATGGCATTGTTTTCTAGTCTACTTCAAGATTTTTTACACGTTTGCAGAGGTGCAATCAAATGGAATTAAGTCTCTCGACTTTGGAAGAAAAGTTTTGTTAACCTTTTTTTTTAAAAAGGAAGAAAGGCAGCAGATTTTGGAATTGCATTTTTTAAAGCACCACTCTTGATTTTCTGGGATTGGTGGAGTAAGAAACTGCGTTGTCAATTTCACTGTCCCAAAAAAGCCAAATTGTGGCAGGACTTCTTTCTGCGGAAATGTGTGTGTATACTTATGTGTGTGTATGTGTGAGTGTGAATATATGTATATGTGTACATATGGACATACACATTTACATATATATAAAGTATATATATACATATATACATATATGTATGAAACCCGCATGGAATTATATGTATGAAATCAAGGTGAGCTGTGGAAACAATAATTCACCCAGTTTAGTGGGTGGTAGGGTACGTGGCCAGACACAGTCACCCAGTTTTTGTTCATACCAGGGTCATGCGTTGAGCTACTGACAAACTCAGGCGGAGGTGACCATGCCCTTCACCAAAGCTGCCTCCCAGTGGCCACCCAGAACTCTCTTGGCTGGACTCACCTGAGGAAGGAGGTTCCGGCATGGAATGGGTCAGAGATGTGCCTGCAAGGTCCAGGGGCTGCGTGGTCTGCCAGCTGAGATGCTCCTCGGGCTGGCCCAGGTGCTGACCTTGCCACAGGCAGATGAATGTCTTGAAAGCTCCCAGGCCTGGGACAAGAGGGTTTTCCTCAGCCTCCCATCTCCTCTCCTTCCCAGGTATCCTTCTTGATCTCATGACTATTAAAATGTTCCTCTGGTTTTAAGGTCAGTCCTGAATTGGTCGTATATATGAACTGAAGGTAACAGAAGTATTAAGGGTTTGAGGAGTGTGTGCGTGTAAGCGTGCTTGTGTGTGTGTGTGTGTGTGTGTGTGTGTGTGCATGGTGGCGGAGAGGATGGGAAGGGGGTGGGAGGGGTTGGAAGGGAAAGGAAGGAAAGCAAAATCTTCCTAAACCGGGATACACCCGTGGGATCAGTTTTCTCTAGCTGTCTGTAGCTTCACAGAGGAGGCACTGGAGCTAACAGGAAGGGACACCTGGTCTACAGCCACAGCACCCTGAACGCCCCCAATCTTGTGTGGTCTTGGAAGCAGGGTTGGGCCTGGTCAGTACACGGAAGGGAAGAAGGCACACGTGGCTCGTGGAAGACTGGCCATCACAATGGGGTGTGTTAGAAAACAGCTGAGGGCGTTTGCTGTGTTCCCGCATCAGGCCCTGCTTCCGAAGGGACTTCTGGAGGCTCATGTTCCTGGATGCAGCCTGGTGGCCCAGGCTGGGAACAGCTTTCCTCCTCGGAGGTGTCTCGGTGTTCTTAGTAACTGTTAACTCTTTCTCAGCTGCAAGCCCTGAGTCTCCAGTGGCTGAATTCACCTGACTTTTCGACAGGCCAAATCTCTGCTCCTTGAGTACAGGGACAGCTCCTCCTCCCTCCTCCCAGCTCTCCCCATGTGTGCGATCGTGTATTTAATGTGTTTTTTAAATGCGACATTAAAAGATTCTTCATGTCTTGCTCAACCTTTGAGAAAAGTTTCAGATTCTTGTATTTGCTTGTTTTATATAACTATCTAATGTTCTTTATATGTTCTTTTCTGTACCTAATGGGGGAAGGGGTGGGAAATTTACATATAAATAGTCCTAGTTCTACAATTTGTTATTTTTTTAATTATTATTTTTTATCGTCATTGTGAAGTTGTCCAGGGACTTTAAAGTCCGTGTTCCTTTGTGGTGAAATAACCTCCACATAGTTTGAGAAGTTGCCAAGAAGAAAAAAGCGAAACTCCAGTAGCAAAGCATGGATTCTGTGTTGTTTTCCATTCTGTCTTTGACTGCCTCATTCAATAAATAGTTACATATGTGGCAACAGGAAGTGGAATTGTTCATCTCTATAGAAGCACTTGGCTTCTCAGGCAAAAGGAACTTTATCTTGGGGCAGCTCATTCTGCTTTTTAAAATGTAGTCCTACTCGAGACCAGTGATCTCCGGCCTGTACCGCTCCAATGCTGAGGAGCTGCGTAACGAAGACACTGAGGACTGGCCAGAGCCCCATCACCAGACCAGCTCCATTTCATGCATTTCATATATAATTTGTTTTCTTATACTCATGTTCTGGGAAAAAAATTTCCTTAAAAAAATTCCTATGAAAAATTCTTAGGAATTTAAAAAATCCTAAAGATGGCTTGAGCGCCTCTGGGTTTTTGTTGTTTTTTTTTTTTATTAACCTTTTTTTTTTTTTTTTGAGATGGAGTCTCGCTCTATCGCCCAGGCTGGAATGCAGCGGCACGATCTCAGCTCACTGCAACCTTTACCTGCTAGGTTGAAGCGATTCTTCTGCTTCAGCCTCCCATGTAGCTGGGATTACAGGCACCCGCCATCATGCCCGGCTAATTTTTGTATTTTTGGTAGAGACAGGGTTTCACCATGTTGGTCAAGCTGGTCTGGAACTCCTGACCCCAAGTTATCTGGATGCCTCAGCCTCCCGAAGAAGTGCTGGGAATTACAGGTGTGAGTCACCACACCCAGAAAGAATTAATTTAATATCCACATTAAAAATCAGGGTGGGACTGGGCATGGCGGCTCATGCCTGTAATCCCAACACTTTGGGAGGCCAAGGCGGCCAGGTCACTTGAGGTCGGGAGTTCCAGACCAGCCTGGTGTTCAGCCAACATGGTGAAACCTCGTTTCTACTAAAAATACAAAAATTAGTTGGGTGTGGTGGCTAGCGCCTGTAATCCCAGCTACTCGGGAGGCTGAGGCAGGAGAATCGCTTGAACCTGGGAGGCAGAGGTTGCAGTGAGCCGAGATCACACCACTGCACTCCAGCCTGGGTGACAGAGCAAGACTCCATCTCAAAAAAAAAAAAAAAAAAAAAAAATGAGGTTGAGTGATGGTGCCTCTCCATCTTGGGAATTTCTCCCAACATGACTGTTGTTTACTATTGAAGTGAATTGTCTTTCTCCAGGCAGAAGCCTTAAGCCATGAATTGTTCCCCTGCATCCTCACTCCCTTTCTCACACAGCTTACTCTCTTAATGTGGTATCTGCCATCTCTCCAGATGTTCCTCCTGCCACATCCTTAGGCCCTTCCCAGTCCCCAGCGGCCTGCACCTCCACGCTTTTGCATACCCTGGGCCTCAGCCTGGAGGACCTGCTGCCACCCCCACCATCCCTTTCTTCGTGTGGTTGGGTGTCCTGGCCGCTTTCCTGGTGATCATGACCAGGATGGTTGGATGAGGAGGCCAAGAAGCCTTTTCCTTGGTGTCTGACGGTGGTTCCGTGAAGCCAAGTGCCTGCCTCTCCCTGCTTCTTCTCGCACAAATGGCTCCCTTCACCTATTTTTCACCAGAGAGAATGGACTAGAAAAAGGATTGAGTGCAGCCAAATCAACCACACCACACATCCGTGCTATTGGCTACCATGAAATAGCTGGGTTGTCTAGAGTACCTGCTGACCAGGGGTCTCTCCAGAGGCGCCTCCTAGCTGCTGTTTGCCTGGCAAGCCTCAGGTGCTGCCTTTGCCACAGGCATGCATTGACAACTGGTTTTGGTGGGGCCAACGGAGACCTTCCCTTCCATTCCTGCCTAAGTCACCAAATGGGAGCCGCTAACTCTGCTGTCTACTCCAGGGAGGTCACACCAATGAGGGAAGCCGAGGCAATTCCGGTGTGAGAGGAGGGAGTGATGGGCACAGGCAGAGTGGACAGCATTCATCTAAATGGAGCAGCCTGTCCTGGGTGCTGTCACCATGCAGGAAGATGGACCCTATGCCCCATCTTCAAATTTTTCCAGAGAATCGGGAATCCAGAGTTTTGCACGAAATGTGATTGCAACAAATAAAAAATTTACATAGTCTACAGACAAAACCCATCTGTAGACCAGACCTGACCTGAGGTTCAGTTGCATTTAACTCCGTGAATGCCTGTCATGTGCCAGGTGAATGGAGCATGGTAGTGGCCTGTGAGAAACAAGGAGAGAGGAGGAGAGCTTTACATAAACCGACTACGGCGGTCCACGGTGATGACGTGCCGTCAGGACAGCGCTAGCACTGAATGAGCTCTGTTACGCGTTTTAGCCCCTCAAAGCTTCTCCGGTAAGTAGTTTATCATCTAGGCCGCACACAAGAATCTGGTGCTCACAGAAACCAGGAGACTGGTCTAAGAATTCTTGGCTTCAAATCTTGCATCTGAGAAGGCCCACTGATGATCCTGGTGACTACTGGCATTATCCGAACATGAACAAATGAGCTGAGAACCAGAAGGGCAGAGAAGAGGAGGGGCTCCTTGCCCTGAGCCTCACTCAGGCCCAAGCAAGGGTCTGTCTCCCCCTCTCAGTAATGCCCTTGAAGCTTGAGTGCTGGGCATGGCAGAATCGTACCAGGCCTGTGGTATTTACTTTTGGTGACAGCACCAAAATTCATCAGGGAGGAAACTGGAGCTGAATTATTTGGAGCAGAAGCTATGTGGGGTGAGGGAGCAGAGCCCATGTTTTCCCTCTCACTCCACCTCAGCGGGCTGTTGGCACCTAGGTCATCACAACTGAGGCTTCAGACCCCCATCCCTGCACTCCCACCCGGCGTCTGCTGTTTACTCCAGGAGGCAGCTCTTGGACATCAGGATGGCGGCAGCATGGAGGAAGAGGTACGGTAGAGAGAGGAGGTGGGACTCCAGGACTGAGCTCCGACTGAAATAGCTGAAGAGCGCGCGTTTTCTCTTAGTCCCCAAGCCCCTCTGAATTTCTCCCTCTTGAAAACCACTGGGCTGCTACCAAACATTCGTTGAGTATTGGTGGCCTGGAGTGTATAGTGGGTAAAGAAGGAAGAGGGGATCTGCGGAGGGGAACCAAGGTCCCCTGAGAACCTGGAGCCACCTTGGGAGGCAGGAATAGGCCTGAGCCCTGCCCAGGGCCTTTGCTACCTCTTGTTTATGAGAACTATGGCCTGACTACACAGAGTATATGGTAGAAATGATGAGAGTGAACACTTAGCCCTTACAATGTGCCTTGTATTGTACTAAAAAGATTTACCTATGTAACTTTTTCAAAATACTATTATCCCCGTGTTACAGATGAGCAAACTGAAATCCAGAGAGGCTAAGTTAAATAACTGGGCCAAGTTCACACTGTTGGTAAGAGGCAGAGCTAAGATACAAACCTGACAGGCTGGTCCCAGAATCTGTGCCTGGAAACATGACTGGATAGGAATTTTTTTTTTTTCCCTGAGACGGAACCTCATCACTCTGTCACCCACGCTGGAGTGCAGTGACACAATCTTGGCTAACTGCGATCTCTGCCTCCCAGGTTCAAGCACTTCTCCTGCCTTAGCCTCCCTAGTAGCTGGGATTACAGGTGTGTGCCACCACACCCAGCTAATTTTTTTGTATTTTTAGTAGAAATGGGGTTTCAGCCTCCCAAAGTGCTGGGATTACAGGGGTGAGCCACCATGCCCAGCGCCGATAATAAAACAACTTTTCTTGTCACCTGGAATGGATGAAAGTGGAGGGTATAAGAACATTCCGTTATTTTTTAAATAGCTTTACTAATATTTGGGGGGGTTCCCCCCCAAAATTTAATGCACTTGGCAAATAAAATTATTAGTGAAATTTTAAGTTTACTAGGTCTCAACTGAAACTTCTGAATTTATCTACCCTTTAAGAAACTTAATACACTTTAGGAGGCCAAGTAAGGCGGATTGCTTGAACCCAGAAGTTAAGAGACCAGCCTGGGCAACATGGTGGAACTCCATCTCTACAAAAAATATAAAAATCAGCCTGATGTGTAGGCCCAGTGTGCCTACACTCCCAGCTACTCAGGAGGCTGAGGTGGAAGGATCACTGGAGCCCAAAAGCTTGAGGCTGCCGTGAGCCATGATCATGCCACTGCACTCCAGCCTGGGTGACAGGGCAAGACTCTGTCTACAAAAAATAGTAAGTTACAGCTATCAATTACTAAATGGCTACCAGCATTTTACTATGCAAAATACCTTACACCTTTGTTTTTTTTTTTTAAGAAGATGGAGTCTCGCTCTGTCGCCCTTATTTCTAATCCTCTTCATTTTATAGGGGTGGAAACTGAGACTCAGCATCTTCCCTAAGAACTAAAAACTGGAGGGCTGGGGTCAAGCCCTGATATGTCTGTCTGTTGCAGCTCTGCTCTCTGTGCCAACCACTCAGGCAGATGACAAAACTGCACATCGGGATTATAAAGTAAACTCCACGTGCGTCCTGAGCTTGCCAGACCTGGAACAGTCTCTGGTGGCTGGACCTTTTTACCACACACGCACATGCTTACATGCAGCAGGGCCTCTGTAGATCTCATAGGATGGAAAATTCAGGGAACCCAAAACATCTATTCCTACACATTTTCATTACTCAAAAAAGTTCTGGCCAGCACAGTGGCTCATGCCTGTAATCCCAGGCTTTAGGAGGCCAAAGTGGGAGGACAGCTTTAGGGTCAGGAGTTTGAGACCAGCCTGGGTGGCAGTGTGACACTAGCCTCTACAAAAATGTGTGTATATATATATATATATATATATTTTTTTAATTTCTGCAAAGCCCTAGTGTTAATAATTTTATGTAAAAATAACATTGATTTTATTCCTAAGAAAAGCCTGGGTATGTGACATCCTGCCAAGGGTGAATAATAGTGAAAATGTTGATCCTGAGCACATTCTTGGTCACTAAGAGTTCATTGTGTTGTCTTTTTTTTGAGATGGAGTCTCCCTCTGTCACCCAGGCTAGAGTGCAGTGGCATGATCTCAGCTCTGCAACCTCTGCCTCCCGTCTTCAAGCGATTCTCCTGCCTCAGCCTCCCAAGTAGCTGGGACTATAGGCGCTCGCCACCACACCTGGCTAATTTTTGTATTTTTAGTAGAGACGGGGTTTCACCACGTCGTCCAAGATGGCCTCCATCTCCTGACCTTGTGATCCGTCCGCCTCGGCCTCCCAAAGTGCTGGGATTGTAGGCCCGAGCCACCGCGCCCGGCCCTATGTTGTCTTTTTTAAAGACCCCAGGCCTCAGTGAGAGTGGGAGAACTCAAAAACCCCTGGGTGATCAGGAAACCAAGCCAAAGCTTGGCCCTCCCATAGTGTACTTTAAATCTGGGAGGGAAGTTACCCACCACTCCTCATTTGGGCTTGAAAGTTCAAGCCCCGGGCCACGTGGCTGGCTCATCCCGCCAAATGCACTCTGTTCCCTTTCCTACTCAGGTCCTCCGGCCCGGGTTCACCACCCAGATTCTCAAAACCTGAAATGTTCAATTTAGAACTTAGGTATTTCCCTTACCAGAGCTCTTTTTATAGAAAGCAAGAGCGATGTTTACACCAAATAAATTAATGTATAATTAATTCTGGAATTTACCAAAATGGTTGCAGAAAACAACCATGAAGATAGACCCTTTTTAAAATGTTTTTTAAATTAACAAAAGTTCGGGATAACTCATCACGTAATAGGATTCTCTACCCTGGGCCTCTGGATACTCATCTGTCCAGAACAGCGGTCAAACAGCAAAGACGACGAACACTTCGAGGGCCTGGCTGAAGTTCTCGGCTGCAGAGCGTTCACGCGGGGCTGCGGGGCCCAGCCGAGCAGAGGGGCCCTGGCCCTGGCTCCTCCCGTCCATGCAGTGCCCACTCCTCCCGCAGGGCCCAGCCAGTGCGGGCCACGGTGACTCTGCCCTGTCCGCCTGCCCAGCCTGAACGCCATGATGCAGGGAAGCGCCTGGAGCTTGCAGGGGCTCAACACCTGCCCGGCTGTGAGCCGCGGAAGCCCGCAGGTGGCCAGAGCGGAGGCAGGCCCGGGTGCGGGCCAGCATGGTGCGGGTCACGCAGAGCCCACGGGCATCCCGAACCCAGGGCCATCGTGGGGGGCGCACCCGATTGGCCAGCTGAGGCCACGTGTCCGCCTACGGCCCAATCAGCGATGGCGGGGCATCTGGGCAGCTGGTCCAGACAGTAGGGTCAGCCGCTCTCCTGGAAGCAGGCGGGTAAGTGCGACCCCAGAGTGACTGGCTGCCTTGACGGCCTAGGGTGCTATAGCTAGGCAACGTCAGCACGGGCACCCACGACTTCCCTACGGGCCGCACTGCCTGTCCAGGTCTGTGGAGGCCTGCCTCAGTAAATTATTAGGGGTCATTCGGGTAGCTGTGTGGCGTCCTCCCCTCCCACCATCCCCATTAGCCTCGGAATTCTTTTTTAATTGTTTTATTGAGATAATGTACATACCATTAAGCTCATCCGGTTAAAGTGTACCATTGAACAATATTTTGTATAGTTACAAAGTTGGACAACCATCACCTAATCTAACTTTGGAATATTTTCATGATCCCAAAAAGCAGGTTTTTTTACACATTTCCCTACAAAATAACTTGAAGCAAATTACATAAAAGATGTATACAATGAAGTTAAAAAGAAAATAGAAATGAGGATTCAAAGACCAACGGAAGCAGGTCACATTTGTCAGCCTGGGGTCAGCGTCGGTGGTGTGATGAAGGTGCCCGTTTAACTCCAGTCTTCGCTAAGAGGTTCGAGTTACTAGAAAGGGAACAAGACACAGTTACTCAAAGAAACAGAGCACTAAAGCACTAAATACTTTTTTTTTTTTTTTTTTGAGATGGAGTCTCACTCTGTCACCCAGGCTGGAGCGCAGTGGCGTGATCTCTGCTCACTGCGACCTCCGCCTCCTGGGTTCAAGCAATCCTCCTACCTCAGCCTCCCAAGTAGCTGGGACTACAGGCACGTACCACCATGCCCAGCTAATTTTTATTTATTTATTCATTTATTGTATTCTTAGTAGAGACAGGGTTTCACCGTTTTAGCCAGGATGCTTTCAATCTCCTGACCTCGTAATCCGCTCGCCTTGGCCTCCCAAAGTGCTGGGATTACAGGTGTGAGCCACTGCGCCCAGCCAACATTTTTTTTTTTAAAGTTTAAGAGAATGCCAAGTTATGTTATCTTCAGCATCTTTCACAACATTTTTATAGCCAGAGAAATAGCTTTATTTCCTTAGACCTTTACATCTCAATGTTGAAAGTATTCTGGGAGAAGCCAAACCAATGTGGCATTTCAGTGTTTATTTACAGAGCATTAAGGAAGGGATGGAGGAGAGACGAGCATGGTGAACTGGCCATCTGAAATGGTTGCAGCAAGGAATTCCGGGCAACTTTTCCCATCTCCTGGGATGGGTGATCAGAGCCACAACTGTGAACACAGAGTTCCCCACCGCATAATGGAACCCCATATTCTCAAGAGAACCGCCAGCCACAGAAGCACAAGGATACAACAGGCCCAGCTGCCCCTGGCCACCGCCCCTACGGCCCACCAGGGGCCATCTAAGATCTGCAGAGATGAGAGGAGCTATTAGGGTCTCGGATCTGGGGGAAAGTGCCTAAGGATGTCTGCCTTCCCTTTCCCATCCTCCCTCCTTGCCCACCCCTCTACTCCCCCACATACCCCACCCATCCCGTTTCTGGAGGATCTGGACCATGAGCAGAGAAGGGAAGTATCCATGAGGCAGACCATGCCCCCAATACCCAGGTCCTGCCTTCACTCAGGAAAAGGGCAGCAAATGTACTTGAGATTGAAGCTCGAAAGTGATGGGTAGAATTGATGTTACATGCTTAAGGAGTTACAGAATTCACCCAAAACATCATTAAGGAGCTAGAAGGGTTCTGGGCATGGAAGAGACACAAATCTATTTTCATAAGAGTGAGCCTGACCCTGCTCCAAGGATATGGGAGACGGGCACCTCTGCCTACAGCTCACCTCCCCTGACAAGCTCCAGTGGAAGCTGTCCTTCCTCTTCACTGGGAGGCTTGTTCAGGAAATCCAGTTCATTCCATTACTGGGAACAACTCATCCACTGCAGGAAAAGTTGACACTGGAGGTTTTAGCATCTGATGATGGAGCCTTCTCTGCAGGCGCCACTGCCACCCCAAGGCCTGCTGCCTCCTTTTCCAGCCGGCCTCTCACCCCAGGAAACCCCAGTGAAGCCAGTACAATGAGAGGCCTCCAGTCCCTGGAAGGCCGAGGTCATGCCTGGGCCAACACCCGGAGCAGAGCTTCAAGAACCTTCCCTACAGGACTTGCCTGCCTCCCACTACAGGGACTGACTCTTTAGCTTCTGCTCTTTGAGAAAAGACACATCCACTGTGAAAGCAAAACTCTGTGTGTTCAGTTTTCTCAGCACAGCATTTACATACATTTTTAAATGCCTAGATTGTGGCTGGGAATTTAGGGAGTTGTGAGAGACCCCACCTTGGGTGAGGAACCAGCCTCAACATACACTTAGGATTGTCCTGCTGACAGGGCATCTGATCTGGTCCCCACTTGAGACTGGCATCCCACCCAGCACCTTTGTTTGGCCATCTCCAGAGATGGAGTGTTCAGCCCAAGGCCCTCAACCTCGCAGACAGGAAGTTCTGTGTGACATTCAGAACGTGCCTGTCTGTGGTTTGCCACTGCCCCTGCTTCCGCTCTCCAGTCACAGAGAACTAGAATTCCTTCAACTACTTGAAAATAGCCTCAGGCCAGGCTCAGTGGCTCATGTCTGTAATCCCAGCACTTTGGGAAGCTGAGGCGGGCGGATCACAAGGTCAGGAGTTCGAGACCAGCCTGGCCAACATGGTAGAACACTATATCTCTGCTAAAATTACCAAAATTAGCCAGGCTTGGTGGTGCACGCACCTATAGTCCCAGCTACTTGGGAGGCTGAGGCAGGAAAATCGCTGGAACCAGGGAGGCAGAAGTTGAAGTGAGCCGAGATTGTACCACCGCACTCCAGCCTGGGCAACAACAGACCGAGAATCTGTCGAGAGAAAGAGAGAGAGAGAAAGAAAGGAAAGAAAAGAAAGGAAGGAGGGAGGGAATAGCCTCATATTCCCACCCAAATCTTTCATAGCTAAAATCTCCAGTTTCCATTTTTCCTGGAGATGGTGAGTGGTTTCCAGAAATGGAGTGAACTGGATTTCCTGACTGGCTCCCAGTGAAAACCAAAAATCCTGGGTCATATGTGTTTTGAAATATCTTTCAATGCACAGCAATACAGCAAGTAAGCCACAGAAGGGCTCTGGGTAGCGAGACCATCCCTGGTCTGGTCCAGCTCACACCACAGCACGGGTGCCCTCCCAACTGAGCCCAGATTGAGGGGCAATGTCAAGGGCTTCACAACTTTCATCGCCCACGATTCTCCTCCAGGAATCTGCTGCCGTCACTTGGCTGCAGCCTGTCCTTCCAAGCGCCACACTTTGCCCCTGTGTTCCTCTCCCTGGTGCCTGCTCTTTCCCCCTTCTCTCTCTGCTCAGACTCAATGTAGGTGCTCCCTCCACTCAGAGCTGGGAGCCACGCCTTTCTCCAGCCCCAGCACCTCTTCCTGCCTGTACCACACACACCTGCCCCATCCACACTGCCCACTGGGGCTTGAAACCATGCCCGGCCCAGCTCCCTAGTTGAGCTGTGTGTCCCAGGAGGACAGGCTCATTGGCATTGGGTGCCATGCCTCCTGCAGCAATCCCAGTCCTTTGCTGTTAATGTTTAACAAGAATATTGGTGGGGTCCAGTCTCGGTGGCTCACGCCTGTAATCCCAGCGCTTTGGGAGGCCGAGGCGGGCAGATCACTTGAGGCCAGGAGTTTGAGACCAGCATGGCCAACATGGTGAAACTGTCTCTACTAAAAATAGAAAAATTAGCTGGGCCTTGTGGCAGGTCCCTGTAATCCCAGCAACATGGGAGGCTAAGGCAGGAGAATTGCTTAAACCCAGGAGGTGGAGGTTGCAGTGAGCCAAGATTGCACCACTGCACTCCAGCCTGGGCAACAGAGCAACGCTCTGTCTCAAAAAGAAAAGATTAGAAAAAAAAAAAAAGATGACTTCGGCCCTAGCAGACTCTTCTCCTGCAGGAATGTTGGATGCCTCTCAAAAAAAAAAAAGAATATTAGTAGACTTAGTGCAGCCATCTTCTTTCTGCTGGAAAGCTGGTCTTTTTTTTTTTTTGAGACGGAGACTTGCTCTGTCACCAGGCTGGAGTGCAGTGGTGCAATCTCGGCTCACTACAACCTCCGACTCCCCAGTTCAAGTGATTCTCCTCAGCCAGAGTAGCTAGGATTATAGGCAGGCAGACCACGCCCAGTTAATTTTTGTATTTTTAGTAGAGGTGGGGTTTCACCATATTGGCCAGGATGGTCTCGAACTTCTGACCTCGTGATCCACCCGCCTTGACCTCCCAAAGTGCCGAGATTACAGGCATGAGCCACCGCACCCAGCCTCACAAGTGGTTTTGATGGTACTCTGCACACACTTACTCTGTGCTCCAAAAGGTGCCCAGGCCCCAGCTACCTGACCTGGAAGAGCTGCCTTGTAGAGGCATCTGCATGTGTTGGGCCCTGACACCAGGGCAGTGCCTCCCTTTTGGAGGTCAGAGCCAGGCAGGCCTCCCTATGACCTCAGGGGACCTATGGGCTACCCATGCATGAGGGCCCCTTCCACTGCAGGAACTGAGACTCTGGGGGTCGACCTGACTTTTGGAGGTGCTTGAGGTCGGACGTTACACCGAGGATGGAAATCAGAAGGCATCACCCAGGTCCGTGGAATTCCATGGCCTCCCTGCCACATGCCAGGCACCACACCAGGCCGAGGCCAGCCCTGGGAATGAAAGTGTGAGTGAGCTGGGCGCAGTGACTCACGCCTGTAATCCCAGCACTTTGGGAAGCTGAGGCAGGCGGATCACCTGAGGTCGAGAGTTTGAGACCAGCCTGACCAACATGGAGAAACCCCGTCTCTACTAAAAATACAAAATTAGCCGTGTGTGGTGGTACATGCCTGTGATCCCAGCTACTCAGGAGGCTGAGGCAGGATAATTGCTTGAACCTGGGAGGCAGAAGTTGCAGTGAGCTGAGATGGTGACACTGCACTCCAGCCGGGGCAACAAGAGCGAAACTCCCGTCTCAAAAAAAAAAAAAAAAAAAAAATGTGAGAGGCAGCCTGGCCCCAGAAAGCCTCCAGTTGATGGGTGATGCTGACCCACTAACCTTAACCAAACCTCTAGCCCTGTGGTTTCAGCACCGGCAGGCTGGGAAGGTATGCACAGGGCATTTGAGAGATGCTGCCTGCCTGCAGCTTCAAAGGGAGGAGGAGCTGGCGGGGAGGGTTGGCCTCCCGAGGAAAGTGAAATAATTTCCTTCTGGCGAGAAGACAGGTGTAGGGGGAGGGAAGGTAGCTTGCATGGCAGGGCTGGGTCAAACCAGGCCCCATAAACCAGGTAAGGCGCTTGGGCTTATCCCAAGGGAGAGGCTGGGGATACTGTGGTCAGATTAGCTCAGAGGACGGTCAGTGGAGCAGGGCAGGGCAGAGACGGGAGGTAGCAGTTGTGATGGCAGCTGGAACATTCCGCTCTGTGGGGGCCATCCCACTGATCAGGCCTGCCTTCCCACCGCCCTGGTTCTAACTCTGCCACCCCCAGCAACCATGTCTCCTAGGGAAGGACAGAAGTCTCTGCAGGGGCTACAGGGGCACCAGGGAGAAGGCCAGGGTCCACTGGCCACAGCGCAGCCCCCTCCCCTTCTGGCTGTATGGTGAGGGGCCCGCAGCCCCTAGGAGCAGCTGCCAGGGCCCGGTTCCCTGCTCCACCACTCACCTCGGCCAAGCACTTCATCGTCCTGATCCTGTTTGCTCATCTGTGCTCTGCCCGTGGTTGTGAAGATTTTTTTTTTTTTTTTTTGAGACAGTCTTGCTCTTGTTGCCCAGGCTGGAGTGCAATGGCACAATCTCGCTCACTGCAACCTCCACCTCCCGGGTTCAAGTGATTTCCTGCCTCAGATTCCCACTAATTTGTATTTTTAGTAGAGACAGGGTTTTACCATGTTGGCCAGGCTGGTCTCGAACTCCTGATCTTAAGTGATCCGCCCGCCTCAGCCTCCCAAAGTGCTGGGATTACTGGCGTGAACCACCTCGCCTGGCTGGTTGTGAGGATTAGCTGAAACCATGAAAATGTAGCACATCAGTGCTCAAAGATCAGTAGCTTTACTATAACTAAATCTGCCCAAAGCCCCAATTTCTTCTTCAGTGCCCACCCTACCTAGGCCCCATAATTCTATTTCTGCCAGCCTGGAGCACCAGCAGCTGTACCAGCCAAGTGAGGCTATCTGGGTGGGGGGAGATGATGACGCAGGGCTCCTCCACGCCAGCTCCGGCTTCGATTATAAAACGCGTTCTGATCACCGGCCTTACCTCCATGCTTAGCACTTAGCAGAAATGCTTGGGCACCTCGATTACGCTGCTATTGATCACTACACTAAACCGCTCAGCCCACGCCTCCTGGTTTTGTTATTTACAAGCTTCAGAACAGAGAGCAGAGCCATTTCAGACCCTGGACTCCGGCAGACCCCTGCTCATCTTCCTAGGGATGTATCCAAGGTCCTTCTCCCACGGCACCTGCTGCCTTTGCCACCGTGGACCTAATGGCCAGGTCCACCTGCTCCTTTCATTCTGCACACAGCTGCAAGAGCCATCCTGCCAGAACACACATATCACACCCCCTCTGCCTGGGTGGCTCCTGTAGTCCTCAGGTTCAGCACATGCAGCCTTCAAATGGCATGCCTTCTAGCCTGGCATGGTACCCAGGGTTATCCGTGCGCTCTCCAACAGGAGTCTCCTCCTCTCCCCGAGGGTCAGTCATCCTCCAGGACTCCCCACCCCTCCCCGTGTTCCAGCAGGTGCCGTGCGGCCCTGGCTCAGGACAGCCTTCTTCATGCCCCGCACAGCCAGCCTGTTTACACAGCATCCACGTGTGCCCACGGCATCTAACACGCACGGTGCAGCCTGCAGGACAACAGTCCCCTTCTCCTTCTGTCTCAAGAGCTGCAGGCTCAGACACTCTCTTCTGGGGATGCCACCCTCCCTACCTTCCCTACTCAGCCTGTGTCTTCTCAAAAGAGCATAGTGAGCTGCGTGGAGCCTGCAGCCACCAGCCGGATGTCTGCCCTGCCACAGGGGCTGGTGGGTCGTGGAACCACCCAGGACTTTCTGAGGGCAGGTGAGGGGAAAGGAAGGTTGATGGGGGCTGATAGGAGGGGTTTGGGGGTGGGGAGCACCAGAGATGGAAGGCTGGCAGGCTGAGGGCTGGGGAGGAGGGCACAGCCCTTCACATCTGCATTTGCACGGTTCCCTGCAGGCCAGGCCACACACACACACACACACACTCAATAACTGCACCCACACCCTCTCAACCACATGTCCAGCCCCACTCTGGCTCCCCTGAGCCATCTGCAGGCACAGGAGACTCCAGGGCCAGCTTCCCCAGCAGGTCTGCCCACCAAGCCTGGCTTTCTGGGAACTGCCACTCATTCCAACCGCAGAGTCAGGTCCCATGACCCATGGTCCGGCTCAGGGGACCACCCACTATAAACACAGGCTCTGGGAAGGTAAGTAGAGGCTTTGTCACAGGCTGAGCCATCAGGAGCCCATCCATGAAGCGGAGAGCTGGAGGCATGGAGGTCCAGTCCATGGGCCACCTGCACCCCAGGGGGCCAGTCCTGCATTTACACAAGTGATGAGGACACTCTCCTCCCACACATCTCTGGAGGCTCATCCCATCTGGCCTTCCATGGCCTCAGCAAGATCACCGGACACCTGTGATACTCAGCATGCCCTCCCTAGCGTCATCCTCCCAGCTAGCAGCCCGGGAAGGAAGCGCTCTTGGTGACATGTGGAAGGGAAGGAGACCCTCCCTCGGGGCCCCAGAGCCCACCCTGAACAAGGCCTTTCAGGGAAGGAGGTGAGAAGGTTCACCACCCAGAGGAGCTGGATCAGAGCCCTGAAACCCAGTGTTCCCCGCTCCCTCACTCCCCGATTCAGAACTCAAGGCCCGCAGCCCATAACAGAACTGGACCCTAGCTCCTCTGGCAGCAGCCCCTGAGGGCCAGAGGACAGCTTCCGAGCCGACTTGAGGACCTGTGACCTCAGGGGATGCAGGGAAACACTGAGTGTCACTTCCAGCTGCACATACCCTCGCCACTGCCCAGGAGTCCCAGGACCCGAGTCCCCTCCTTCCTGGCGGAGCAGCAGGTCCGGCACAGCTGGCCCCTTCCTCGGTGGCTGTGCACAGGGTGCTGGCTGAGCCCTCGCCCCGTAGTTGGCAAGTCTAGAACCACCGGATCCCATTACCTCACCAGTGTGAGTTCTACCATTGCCAAAAACGGGGGGAGGCAAGTGGCCATGGGGCCAGGGAGCTGGGGAGACTTCGGCCTGTGCTAGCTAAGGGAGAGACAGGGACAGTTAGGATGGTCCAGGCAGGGCCGGGGCAGAGGTACCCATCCCCGCAGCTGCGTCAAGATCTGGTGCATGGTTCTTCCTGCAGGGTTGCCCTGATGTAGAGGCCCAAACCCACCGTCCCCTTGCCTGCTGGTCCCCCTGCCTGCTGGTCCTGGTCCCTCCTCCTCCCCTGCCTCTCCTCCCTTCCCCTCACATCTGTAACCGGCAGTCACTGTGGGCAGGGATGGAGAAGATACCATCCCTAGGGCAGCCACGAGGATCCAACCCAGGCCCCAGATGCAGTCACTGCTCCCCAGGGAAGCTGAGGGCACCTCCACTCCCAGCACCTGACAGCAAGGGCTCTGGGAATGGGCACCAGCCAGGCCAGAGAGCCCTCTCCCCAACCCACCAACCCGGGCGCTGGGGAAGAGACAGCTAATGTGGGCTGGGTTTTGTTATTTACTAAGCCCACGTCACTGCCCCATTTAATCCATGGAGACTGCTCCCAAGTCATTACCCAGAGCCTAAAGCTCACAGGCTGCCCACCCCAAGGGGAGGGAGGGGGGTTGCTGCACAAACATCCCTCTTCTCTATCAAGTCCAAAGAAGGAAGAGCTTCCACTTGCCACAGCCTCTTCCCTGGACGGACACTGGGGCCAGGGCCTTCTACCCAAGAACAGACACAGGCAGCCTTTGGGACCATCAGTCCACGGCAGGGATGGTCCGGCCCCTCCTCAGCCCCTTCCTCTCCTCCCCTCTGTAACCCGCAGTCCCTGTGGGCAGGGATGGAGAAGACACCATCCCTAGGGCTGAGCTGAAACCAGCCAAATACCTCCCATCCAGACAGCATTCTCCGGACAGCAGAACCCACCACACACCCAGCAGCCCCTAGCACACCCTGACCCTTTGAGGGCTGGCTGCGATCTGATTCCTGGAGTGGTACTTCCCCAGACCTCCAGTCTCTTACCCGAGGACAGCACAGTTCTGTATTCCCACATCCCCTGATGAGGCCAGGTCCTTTCCCAAGGGGTGCTGAAGCCCCCTGAAGGCACCTCAAGTCTTTAGCAAGGGTGTAGGCTGCCTGCCCCCGACCCTGCACCCATGCCTCCCCTGCAGCCTGGAAGGGACTCCTTGCCCCCAAGCCTCCCGGGCAGTACAATCCCACCAGAAGCAGGCTCATTTTCCAAACAGGCTCTAGCTGGGGGAGTAGATGACTTGGGGCAGGGCCCCTGAGATAACAATGCCACCACCCCTTCCACCCTCCCTGCCCTTTGGGGTGGAATGAGATGGGATGATGGCTTGAGATACAAACAGATCCAGGCTATCCTCAGGGCCAAGTCCAGGACCTCGGTGGCACCCACACTGGACTGGCAGCCTGGACTTGGGTGTTGGGGAGGATACCTCTGCCCTGAAAGGAGAGGCCTGGTGGGGAGGTTTGGCCTCTGAGCAGAGGCTGGACACTGGAAGCCTCTCTGAGGGTGGACGGGCCTACTGTGGGATGCCTGCAGCACTGGGCTCTCTTGGTCCCATGGAGCCCCCAAGCCTGGGACTTGGTGAGGAATCCACTCCCGCCCTCCTCCAGTGTGTCTGTTGGGGGTCCTGTCCTCCACCCCACCCAGCTGTGGCTGCTGCAGTCGGGCTCCATCGGCAGCCTGGGGCTGCTGGCGATCAATGGAGCCGGATCGCATTTCCACCCCCCTGAGGCCCCGGGCAGAGACCGGGATAATGGCCTGGATTGAATAAGCAAATGGAGTGGTGGGGGAGGGCAGGGAGTCTGGAAAACCCACTCACACAGCCCTCCAGGGAGCTGCCCCTCCTGCGGCTCTACACACCCAGAAAGGCACAGCAAGGCGCCCGACATCGTCGGGGGGAGCCCTAAACCTGGGCACCCGGGAGCCACTGCTCTTGACAAATACAGAAAAACAAAGCAAAAGTGCCTGAGTGACCCTCCCACTCCAGCAATAAAGCCTTTTGGGAGAGTGTTCCTGCCTGACGCTGACACCGTTGGACAGGTCGCGGCCACAACCTTTTGCCCATCTCACAGACTTTCTAGAAGTCGCACAAGGGAGGATCTGGGCCCTGTCCTGCAGGGTGAGGAGGTGAAGAGGGGCCCTCTCCCATCCTAAGTACCCCCAGCATGGGTGAGGGGAAATTGTCTTTGGGGAGGAGGGCCAGCGTGGCCCCCACTCTCTAGGATAGTCACTGTTGCAGGTGAACTCACCATCCAGGCCCGGCCCAGATCTAGGTAAATCAGGAGAGCTAGAAACCAGCTGTGGCCTGAGGTCCTCCCCTGGAGTGCTAAAGCTGGGCCCCAGAGCATCCAGGCCTGAAGCTTGGCAGAGGCACGCCCCCACACCAGTGCCTGCACACGGGGCTCAGCAAAGGCGCCCACCTGGGCAGGTGTGAGGAGCTGGAGCCCAGCTGCAGACCACCCAGCGGCTGAGGGCAGCTTCTGTCATCCAGCCTTCCCTGCTAGGCAGGAAGGAACAGAACCATGGCCAGACACTTTCAACACTTCAGAGGCTCCAGGGACAAGCTCTAGAACCAGTCACTGCCAGGGGCCTTCCAACCCCCCTGGCTGGGGGTCTCTGTACCCACCCCACCTCCAGGGCTCATTCTCACTCAAGCCGGGAACTCCCTTCTTTCCTGCCCCTGGGACCTGCAGCAGGGAGCCCTAAGGAAGCACCTAGGGGCAGAGGGCTGGAGCACAGAGACGGGGGGCACAGGCCAGCCAGGTTCTGGGGGCAGAGGGGGAGCTGGGGCCATCAGAAAGGAGACCCAGCTACAGGGACACCTCACCAGGGTAGAAGTCCCCTCCTATCCTGAAATAAACAGAAGTCCCCTCCTATCCTCCTTTTCTCTGCAGGGGCTTGGAGAGATTCTGCAAAAAAAAGCTGGCACCACACCCCAGAGGGGATTTATCAGGGGCTCCTCCTGATAGCAAACTGGCAAGAAAAACAAGTGGCCCAACCCACCCGAGGCAGTCCCCAGGGCACCCAGGCAAGCAGCGCTGGCGGCTGCGTTTCTGCTGCACAGTCAGTGGGACCCGCCACCCTCCAACTGACAGCTTCAACCACGTGCAGCCCCCATCCCGGCACTCCCTGGCTCAGACACCTAAAATGACTCACTGATCTGGGCTAAGTCCACCAGCACTTGCCTGAGGCTCCCCGGAGAGACACAGCCCCATTAGGGGCTGGTCCAGTGACCTAGGGCATGACAGCTCCCAGCTGGTCGGTGTCCCAAGTCAGTCACTGGCTTCCTGCTTGATGGCTGGCCACAAGGTTTCACTTGGGGCCAGCCTGGCTGGGCAGGCTCTCCCCAGCTCTGGCAGACTAGGTCCAGGCCTCCCAGCCTCAGTCTCTGCCATCTGGGGCATCCTTGGGAGCCCAGGCCTGTAGGTTCAGAGCTGAGACCAGGCCCTGGGTGCCTCCACAGAAGGTGTGGTTAGTGACAAAGAGTCACAGTGACCCAGCTCTACCACTCACCAACCTCTTCAGCCAAGCCTCTCCTCTCAGAGCCTTAGGGGCCCCATCTTGGAGATAACTATGTAAAAACTACAACCCCACAGGGCAGAGGTGGGAACTGATGAGATTCTGTGTGTAACGTCACCTGACACAGATGGACAGCACAGGCCAGTTATCATAGCCCGGATCCAGGGACCCAGGAAGCCACATTACCAGTGTGTGTGTGGTGTGTAAACGGGAACATTGGCCTCTGCCCCAGAACCTTCCAGAAGCAGGTCTGAACCGTGCCCTCCAACTCCAAACCCCACTAAGTATCCGCCTCCTCTCAGAGCTGTCCAGAGATGACCCACTCCACAGCAGGCTCCAGCTCCAGGGATGGTAGTCTGCCAGAAACACCCAGGCTGACCTCAAGGGCACCCCACCTGCCTGGAGCTGCCCTGTTCAGAACTTGCAGCAGAAGGCCAGGCCCTGTGTTGCCAGCCAAGGTCTCATCCCAAGCATGTGCTAGGAGCCCGGCTGGGCCTTTCCAACCCACAGCACCATTCAGGATGGCCCTACAGATGGCTTCAGACTCCCCCACCTCTGCCCTGAGCGGCCCCATCTGCTGGTCCAGCTCAGATTGCTGGGCTCCCAGCTCCACCATGGCCCCAGGCAGTGTAAGGCGATCTGGCTGCCCACCAGTGCTGGGCCCTCACACAGCAGCTGAGCCAGATGGGCTGGGGAGGCGGCGAGGAGGCCTTGAGGAAGAGCAGCCTGGGGCCCCGACATGAGGATGCAGGGGAGGCGATCGCAGCTGCGGCATCCTGCTTTTCCCATATTGGCACTGCACATGATTGCTCAGAGCGGAGAGACACAAGCAAAAATGTGCTAGTGCCAAAATCGGCCAAGCAGATGGCACTGGTGCAGGCTCTCTGGGGACACACTGGACAAGGAGCCTTGCATCCCTGCACCCTTGGAAGCAGCCTGTTTCCGACGTCCAGGCGCACTCGAGGCAGATGGGGCTGAGGCACTCCCGAGGCCCTCGCGGATCTGTCTCTGCTCTGTTTATGGCCCTTCGGTAATTCACTGACCGAGACTGTTCACAGTGAATTCTACCAGTGCCATACACAGAACAGGAGTCACGCTCTGCGGCCTGCCGACCCTGCGGAGAGACCAGTGGCCCACAATCCCCCATCCCGGCACCCAGTCTGCCCACCCTCTTGGGGGCCCCAGCAGGTCCGCAGCAGCGGCTGCTACGGTCTCCACCCCTGACCCCAGCCCTCCTCACCCCCCTCTCACAAGTTCCACATGCCCCATCAGCCCAAGATGACCTTCAAGGAGACAGGACAGTGGGGGAGAGGGGCTGACCTCCTGGCCTTGTACAGAGTGGAGGGAAAAGGCCATGTCAGGGGTCTCCTGTCTCTGCCTGAAGGCTTACCTCCCTTCACATCACCCAGGCTGCCCCACCAGGCTGGGGAGAGAGTGGGACAGGACTGTCCACCTCCTTGCCAGAGTGATTCTGGCTCAGAGTGGCAAGCAGCTGGCCAGAGCCCCCTCTCTACCCATCCTGCCACAGGGGCAGTGACCAGCGGGACATCCAAGCTGCCTCCCGTGGCCTCTGAGCCCAGACACCTGCAGCCCAGGCTCCCAGGCACTGTCTCCATTATCCCCCCATCCCCTAGCCTGCCCTGTGGCAGAAACAGAGCCCCAGGAACAAACCAAATCTGCTGCTCACCCCGATTCCCATCCCAAACCAGACCAGACTGGACCGGACCATGAACCACCCAGGCTGGGCATCTCTGCTGCCAGCCTAGGACCAACACAGAAAAGGGCAGGACGGGAGGGCAGGAGGGAAGTCCTACAGCCACTGAGGCAGCTCGGAGGGAGCCAGAGGCACAGATGCACTCTAGCAAGGGAGTGGATCCTGGCTGCTCTGGAGTGACTATGGAGGAAAACGGAGGCCCGGGAGCAAGGGAGGGGCTGGGAAGGTTGCATCAGTGGTTGCCAGAGCAGCTGCCTAGAGAGAAGTCACTGTGGAGGCCCCTGCCTCTGGTGCCAGGGGCCCTGGGGAAGGATGAGAAGAGAGAGGGTAGGAGGGAGGGTCTGTGGGGACCTGGCGCCCAGGGCACGTGGGCTGAGGCCTCCGCAGAGCGGCCACTAGAGTCTCAGCCTACTCCAGGTCAGCCTGTTGCCCAGAAGGCAGGGTAGCTAGAAAGCACCCAGGAAGGTCCAGAAACCATGCAGACCTCTTGGCAATGCTACCCCCAGGAACTACCTCCCGGCAACCTCAGGGCTGCATCGGGGTACCCAGGCCAAAGCCATCCGCTCTACCCTAGACACTGCTTAATGCTCCACCCTTCCTGTTCCCAAGGACTGCTTGTCCCGCTTCCACACACCCCCAGTGCAGGGCTCTGCTCTTCTAGCCCATCCATCTCCCCAGAGGACAATCCAGCTTGATGAGGTGGTGGTCTTGGGAAGTCACTCCCAGCCTTCTGCCTCAGTTTCCCCTACTACAAGTTTCTGAACTCTACTAAACAAGAGACCAGACTTCCCAGCCTTGGGTGGGGCATGATGGCAGGGTGTTAGCAAAGTGTAAGGGGAGGGTCGTGATCAACATTGCTTAGGGTATAGCAGAAGCATCACCCAAAGAGCCTGTTGAAATGTAGATTCATGAGCCCGTCTGGGAATCTGCATTTTAATAGGCATCCTGACAGCTCAGCAAAGGGCAGGGTGGGAAGAATCTAATTTGAGAAATCTTTCCCAAGAAGCCTCACCCCAGGATAATTAAACAAAATGCAGAATTTTTCTTTCTTCTTTTAGGGACAGCCAGGGACGGGGAGATGCAGCAACTTGCAATCAAGGAGCCGAAGAGGCCTCAGAGCTGGAGAACAGAGGATGGAGTCAGGGATTCTGCTCTCCCCAGCCCAGGAAGGAATAAAAGGGACCCTAGGTAGAGGAGAGAGCCCTGTAACAAAGCAGCCAAACATGTACGTTCCTTCTGACTAATTTCGGCATCTCCATCAAGCTCCTATGTCTGTTTTTCCTCATCTTTGTAACCGACATAGGATGGAGTACAGGGAGATGCTCACAAAGCCAAATCCCCTTCCAGCTTCCAGTTCTAGTCAGCTGGGCCAGGCTCCTCCCCTGCGCCTGCCTTGCCCCTCCCAACCCAAATGCGACAGGAAGCCCAAGTGCCGCAGTGCCTGGGGGGTGCCACGCCCACTGGGGACTCTCCAACCCGGTGGAGGCAGGCTGGGGCCTGGGCCCTAGGGAAGCAGGGTCTCCCAGCTCTCTGGAAAAGGGGGTGAGTGGAGCTCTAAGATATCAGCAGCAGAATCCCTACTCGGAATCTCAAAAAGGAAAACAGAGGCCTCTGGCTTGGGGTGAGACGGGATAGCAGCCTCTTCTGCCCTCCCTGCAGGACACAGCCCTGACCTTGACATCAAAGGCAAAGAAATCCGCTTCTGGAGTGGGAAGGTGAAGACAGGGTCTCCCACTCCCGCTGGGCATCAGCGCCTGGCAGTGGACCTAAGGAGACGCATCTTGCAGGCCAGGCTGGGCAGCCAGGGACTCACAGGGTGTGTGGGGGTCCTACCCATCCTAGGAAGTCTCAACTAAGCACCCTCCTCTCACCTTTGGTTGCTCTCAGCCCCACCCTCCGGAACTCTATTTGGGCCTTCCTAAAACTCAGAGTCCCCTTTCCCCTAGGGGTGTCCCTCCCTGGACACTGGTCCCTGAGGCAAAGGGCAGGTCCCCAATCCCTTGTGGTGTTAGAGGTGAGTGTTACAGGACTCTGGGCTGTGGGTACTCCGGGGTCCTTCGCCATCACGTAGCCTACCCACCCCTGGCTCTCCTCTCGACCTCTACACGACGAATCTGGAGTCTGGGGTCCCAGCCGCGCCAACCACAACCGGTCCGGTCCTGATCCCTCGAGTCTCTATCAAACGCCCCAGCGATCCCAGGGGCTAGGGGCCGCCGGGGCCCTTAAACGGGCAGGCCCGGGACACTCCGCTGTCTCCCTGTCTCCCCATGAAGTACCGGGAGAGGGGCCCAGAGCTGCTTTACTCGCAGCGCAGGCTGCCACAGAACCATTACAAACTCAGGTGTGTGGGGTGCGGGGCTCACTCCAGGAGCCACTGGGCCCCGGTAGTAGAAAAAGAATAAACGAAATCCTCACAAGTGAGGCCAGTATCCAGGAATTTTCCCTTCTTTGTGTAAGGCCAACTCCAGAGGTCCTTCTAACTCCCCCGCAGGAGCATGAAGGGGCGGCCGTGAGCCTTCAAGAAACGAGCAGTGGTGGAGGCTGCCGCTCCGCGCCCACGTCGGAACTGAGAGCCGCGCGGGGAATGTGGGGGTCAAGGTTGAGAGCTGGGCTTGGGGCAGGTTCCTCTGGGTTTGTTCAGGGCACGATTAGGCCACCAGGACAGGTTTCTCCGAAGACTCTGCCTCAGATCAGAGATCGACAGAATCGTGCCCATCGGGCTCACTGCGGGGACAAGCAGAGGGTGATGAGCACCCATGCTGTTGAGTGACCCAGCCCGAGAATCCGCCACCTGGCTTGCAGGATTTTCGCCCTCAGGAGCTTTGCGAAGCCTGGCGGAAACCTGGGAGGCGCCGCCACCGCCCCTCGCCGGTGGGGGTGGGGAAGTCGATTAGGGCACCGCCCGCCCTCGGCCCTAATCGCTCTGAGCAGGCCTTAGTGCCCCTGCCCCCGGCAGGTATTACTATACACGGTGTTAGGGAGCCGGGGCTGGAAGGGCAAACGAATGGCTCAGCCTGGAGGGCTTCGCAGAGTCGGACGACCCCCGGTTGACACCCTCACTGCCCACATCCCTAGGATGCACTGACCGACCGCTAAGGCGCCCACGGCACGCCGTCCAGCCGCGGAACTTGGCGCAGGGCTGGGGATCCGGGTGCCCCTAACGCTGTTAACAGGGATGGGGCAGACACGGGCGGGGGACTACGTCTCATCAGGGTGCGCTGGGGTTCGGGGGATGAGTGTCCACGAAGTGGAGGCGCGCGGGAGGTCCGAAAGCCGCTTTCCCCCAGAGACTGGGCGGGGCGGCTCCGGGCCACGGAAGCAGCCTCGAACCTGCCGCGCAGCCCGGGCAAGGCGCTGGAGGAGCCAGCTACGGGGCCCCGACGCTCCCCGCAGCCCCCTCCCCGCCTGGCACTTCCGCCTGTCCCCACCAGGGCGGCGAAACGCCGGCCTGACCCCAGCCAAACGCCTCTCGGGGAGGCGCTCGGGCCCGCGTGGGTACGCACCTCGCCAAGCACCGGCCGCACTCCGACCGCGGCCGCCCCCGCCCGAGAACAGCGCTGAGAGCTCGGCAGACGCCACTGGGGGACCTGGGACTCCGACGCCCCGTGGGCGCCTCCACCTGAAGGCGAGGGAGAGCGAGTCCGCACTGCCGCGTCATCCCCGAAGGCCCTCCGCGCCCAGACGCCCGCCCAGCACCGGGTTTTAGCGCGGGGGGCCCCCGGCGCCCGCCTCCGCCTCCCCTCCTGCGCCTCGGGCAGGCTCCGCCCGCCGACCCCCCAGACACTCACCTGAGCCGGCTCCGGGCTGGGCGCACCGCCGCCTGCCAGCTCCGCGCGGAGTCCACACAGGAGAAGCCAGGCAAAAAGGGCCCCGGTTCAGAGAGGGCCGCAGGAACGGAACTTGAGACGCGCCCGGCCCGGGCCGAGGGCGGCGCCCCAAACCTCCACTGCCCCGCGAGAGGAGGCGGCGCCCGAGCGCGGAGCCCGGCGGGGGAACAAAGAGAAGCCGGGACCCGGCCGCGCGCTTCCTGGGTGTCGGGTGACAGGTCTACCGGGAAAGGCCCCGGTCCGGCCACCTGAAGAGGAGCCGCCTCTGCGCGGCAGGAGGGGGAGGGCCGGAGGGGCGCCGGGGCCCGAGGGCTCGAGCAACAGGGGGCGCGGGCTGCCTGGGACCGCGCGGCCGGAGGGAGGCCCTTTGGCTCCCGCGCTGCGGCGCGGGGACTCGACGGAGTGCAGAGAGAATGACTCCGGGAGGGCTTTACCGCCCCCCGGGCCCCGCCCGCCCCCCGCGCCGCGCCATTGGCTCAGGTGCCGCGAGGCGGGGAGGGGCAGGGGGCGGGCCGGGGATGATTCACCTTGAATGTGGCTCCGGTTGGTGCTCAGCCCAGGGCACGCCCGTTCGGGACTGCGGAGACCCCGGGAGCCCCGCCTGCTTGCCCAACCCAGCGGGGTCTGGCCCCAAGGGGTCCCGCCGCCCGCCTTCTATCTCCGCCTCCTGCCCTCGGGTTGGGGTGCCTCTAGCCGAGGTGCGCCCGGACGCCCAGCCACCCCAGCGCCCTCTGAGCCTGGAGCTAGCCGAGGTGTGTGTGGCGTGGCGTGCTTGGAAATCCGATCCTGGGCGGGGGGAGGGGAAGTGCGTTGGGAGCTGGGACGCACCTTGGGGCCACTGGACGGATCTCCGCAGTCTCCCCGTAGAAAGGTGCTCAAGGCTGACCTGTCTTAGGGGGCGCACCCGGACCCAAGCGCATGGCTGGAATGGGGATGAGGGGCCTCCAGGTCCTCACACGCCCACCCTTGGCCAGTTCTGCGGCCTCACAGGTGTCTGGCCACTGCTGCCGCCGCCGCCGGGAACAAAGGCTGTCTGTCCCGGGAGGGGGAGGGGGAGGAGAGCCGCCCCCCGACCCGTTCCCATCCCCTCCCTCCTCCCACTGCGGCAGTGGCTCCCTCGGGAGGGGGCGGGGCCGGCCGGGGCTGGGGCGCGGACGCGGATTAGATCCTTCTCAACCATCCTTTGGTCGGACACCACCCGGAACTTTCAGAGGGGGCCGAAGGGCAGGGACTAGGGCCCTCCAAGCTGTCAGCGTTAGGTGGCCTCTTCCTTCTTCCTCAGCATCCTGAGCGCCGGAACGCCCCCTCCCTCCCTGCTGCTTTGGCTGCCCTTGCCAGTCCCAGCTCCGCCCCTCCCGGCCGCCCCAGACGGCAACGGCAGCTCAAAACCAGATTAAAATAAAACGTTAATCCGCCCTTCTCCTTTTAGCTCCTAGTTCTTCCCAATCGACCCCCGCAGATCTGGCACCCTAGAAGCCCCTATAAAATGAGGGTGGTGCTTAGCCGATGCTCCCACCAAACCTAATCCTTGCACTTGAAGACCGTTAACACCCTGTCTTGGGCTCGAGCAAAGGAAGGGGGTGAGGCAGTGGAAGCGAGGGCCGGGGAATCTATAGTTCCCCTCTCCCTGCTCCTGCCGAGTCGAGAGGGGCCAAGGGTGACGGCACGGATACGAACCATTCAGTATGCCAGACTCTAGGGCAGGGCCTGGGCAGGGCGTAGATGTCGCAGCCAGATAGCTCGAGAAGTAAGACCCCCAACCCCAGGTGAATAACCGGGCGATTCTCGGAGCCTCGGGGCCCCTCTCCCCATGCAGCCAGGGATGGGCGCGGTGACCGAGAACCCGGACAGCGGATATAATGAGCAAGTCACAGGGCCCAACAGGCCAAGAGGGGGTGATAGCTCCACATTAACCCCTCTTGGGCCTACACGCATTCACCCGCCCATCTAGGTCGCCCTGAGCCTCCCTGGCCGTCTCCGCACCCGCGCCCTACCTGGTCCTCAGGCCCATGGGATGCAGGGCAGCTTGGGCCGGGTGTGCCCAGGACTGCAAAGCGGGAAGCGCAGGCCTTGCGGACTGCGAGTGGCCCCCGCGGCCTGCGGCTCCCCTTTATAGCGCGCGCCCCGCCCCCGCTCTCCGCGCGCCCCGCCCCGGCCCATTCACCTGCTGTCGAGAACCAGACACCGCGCAGCAGAAAGCTAGCCGCTGGGCCGCGCGGTCCGGGCCGTCGGAGCCGGCGGGGCGGGGGCGCCGCCGAGACAGATCGGATTTCCACCTTTTCTTAAATGCGCTGCTGAAAGTCGAGACGGCCCTGGCCGGGGAGCTCGCGTCGCTTCCTCCCCCCGCAGCTCACCTCGTACCCCGAGTCCCCCAGCCCCACTCCGGGAGGGGCCGCGAAACTGCACCCGCAAGGACCTCATACATATTTTAGGGAGCAGGCCCTGCAGGTAACCGGAGCTAGACTCCGACGGTGAGGGGGCGGCCCTCGGGGACCTGATACCCTGGATCCCTTACGGCTCAGGGCTCAGACAGGGGAAGAGATGGCTCCGGCCGACCTCGGGTCCTCACTTTGCTGGCCTGTCCAACGCACCCTAAGCCCGCGTGTATCCTACCGTCCTTCTGCAGATCCGATGTCCGTCTGGCAGTTACCTCATTCCCTCCCGCTGGAGAGATCCCTTCCCCCTTGCCGCCGACATCCCACGCTACCCGGAGTTGTGCTCCTCGTGACCGGTAGTTTTGGGTTCCTCGACGCTTGGCCAGGTTTAGGAAAGACCCGGTGTCTTCCTTGCTGCCCCCACCTAGGAGACTCGGCGCCTCGTGCTCTGTCCTTTTTTCTGGTGTCGCGGCCTGTCCCTCTCCACAAAGCTCCCTTCGCCAGCTGCATGACAATCCCCCTCATGCTGAAGACCTTGGGCGAGGAAGTAACCAACAGTCGGTCCTCCCCTCCTTTCCCGTTAGTCCTGCGGCGGAGCTGGGGGGAAGGGTGCTTGGGATACAAGCCCCTCACTCAAACACATTGATGCGGAGGTGGTTCTCCCATTGGCCCCTCTCCCAATGCTGAGGTTATCCTGCTAACCCTCGGCCCCCCTGGCATAACTCGTAAACCCCGGTGAGAGGAGCCCAGAGTTCAGTCTTCCCCTGCTCCAGTTCCTCAATGTATGATCTTGATCTCGAGGGATTCACTTCACCTCTCAAAGCCTCGGTTTCCCGTTTGCAGAACGTAAAGAATGACTCGCACCTCGTGTGAGCACGCGGGTACTTGGCGACCCGGAGATCTCTGCAAACTGCAGGCCCAGCGAGATGCTCATTGCACGCCCTGCACCCTCGCCTGCCCGACGCCCGCCGGGTGCCCCCCCCAGCTGCTTCCTCCTCCAGGGCCACGTGCCGGGGAAGGCAAAGCGGGAGTCTTTCGATCTTGGCCCAGCCCTTAGCCCTCGGTTCTTTGCTCTAGAATCTAGATTCGCGTGGGTCGACAAAGGCATTGAAAACCCAACTAACTTCCCGACATTTTTCGAAAAACCGTATGCGTGTGCTTTTGTGCATTTTTTCTCCGATCAAGGCAGGGCCCCTTAGGGTTCAGTTTGGACAGAAGGCCGGGGTGGTTCCGCCCCGGCTTCGGGGGTGGAGGATCCAGTAGGAGATGCAAAAGAGCAAGAAGCAGAGACTGTCAAATGAAAGGAGATCCTGTCTTTTAAGAATCGACCCAGCTCTTTAAAGGGAGAGAAACATGGGGTCATTACATATCCTACAAAGTAGCCTAGGCATTGAGTGAAAAACGCAAAGCGTACGTGGATTCTTTGTGTAAAAATCTAAATGGGGCAGGGGTTTAAACGTCAGGTTTTCCCTGCACAAAAGATGTCCGCCCAGAGGGTTGGAGATTTTTCTTTTCATCGTCTTTTGGGACTGTTCGAAGCCGAAGTGTGTTGTTGACCATATTCTTGCATTGAATTTTCAATTAAAAAAGAAACTGCAGGAATTGGCGAGGGTTGTTTGTTTTGTGGGGTTGGTTTGTTTGAGAGGGAGTCTCGCTCCTTCGCCCAGGCTGGAGTGCAATGGCGCGATCTCGGCTCAGTGCAACCTTTGCCTCCCAGCTTCAAGCAGTCTTCCTGCCTCAGTCTCCCGAGTAGCTAGAACTACAGGCGTATTCCAACACACCCGGCTGTTTGTTTTTTTTTTTTTAAGATGGGGTTTCACTACGATGGCCAGGCTGGTCTTTAACTTCTGACTTCAGGTGATCCACCCACCTCGGCCTCCCAAAGTGCTAGGATTACAGGCGTAAGCCACTGAGCCCGGCCTTTTTTTTTTTTTTTTTTTTTTTATATATATTTAGAATAGACAGTGTTTCACTGTGTCAGCCAAGATGGTCTTAATCCCCTGACCTGGTGATCCACCCGTCTAAGAAATTTGTTTTTTCAAAAGCAACCTGGGCTGTGCACAGTGTCTCACGCCTGTAATCCCAGCACTTTGGGAAGCCGATGCGGGCGGATCTCCTGAGATCGATAGTTCGAGACCAGCCTGACCAACATGGAGAAATCCCATCACTACTAAAAATACAAAATTAGCCGGGCATGGTGGCGCATGCCTGTCATACCAGCTACTTGGGAGGCTGAGCCAGGAGAATCACTTGATCCCGGGAGGCGGAGGTTGCAGTTAGCCGAGATCGCGTCATTCTACTCCAGCCTGGGCAACTAGAACGAAACTCCGACTCCAAAAGGAAAAAAGAAAAAGAAAAGAAAAGAAAACCTAATTTGGGTGCTGAAGCCTGGAGGAGACGACTGAGAGGGCGAACCTCAGAGCGGAGGCACTGGGGCGGCAGGCGTGGGCACCCCGGCTCTTGCCTCCCGGCGGGCGCAAGTCCAGAATCGTCCAGAATCTTCGTTCAGAGCAAAGGCAAGGGGAGAGGGAAGCGTGCCGGCGCGGCCCTCGCGCTTTATCAGGCGACACCCCGGTCGTGTTTGACTCCCGCGCAGGTGAAACTTGAGCGTCCACCCCAAAGGTGTCCCCTACCCGAGTCATTGGAGAAGGTGGCCAGCCGGGATAGAGGACCGAGTCCAGCCTCGGTTTCCTCGTCTGTAAAATAAGCTGAGAACGTCCGCGCCTCTTTCTGGAGAAGGCTGGAAGGATGCCAGAGAGAAACTGCGCGCGGGTCCTGGCAAGGAGCCCCGCCAGCCCCTGCGGAACTCTGTTCGGGCGGGGTCCCTCTGGCGTTGAAATCCTGCTTCCCCACCCCCACCCAGATGGGACCTGCGCTGCACCCCCCCAAAGCCCCCCCAACCCGCGCTGCACTCAGCCCCAAGAGTCGGCCTGCGATGCACCAGGTGCGTGGAGCCCCTGGTCCCAGCCCTAAGAACCAGGGATGGCTTCAGGGCTCAGAAGACTCCAGCAAGGTTCGCTCGCAGATTGTGTCTGCGGTCATTCGGGAAGGGGCCCCGCAGCCTTCAGCAGATTATCCAAAGGTCGGGGACCCAGATATGGTTTTGGCCAAGGGCCATAATTCACTTCCTGTGCCCCAAGCAGAATTTAGCAGAATAATTCAGACCCCAAACCAAGCCAAAAAGCTCTTATTTCCGTTTTGGGATTCTTTGGAGAGTTGGGATTTATCTGTCTCAAGTTAGAATAATCTGCATTATTAACCACTTAACATTTATTTGTTGGTTGGCTGCCCGACCTTTCTGAGCCTCAGTTTCTTTGTCTGTAAATTGGAGCTTGCCCAGGTCAGAGGACTGCTGGAATTGGAAATACTCGAATAAAGAAATGTTTTTGCAAGCGCTTTGTAAGCAGCAAAGCGCACAAAGCGCTTCTTCAGGAGTCAATGTTTTTTCGTTCTGCAGTTACCACCCAAATTCGGGAGATCGTTGTGCCTTTCTTGGATGAGGATGCCCGGCTCCAGCGCGGGGATGGGACGGTCTTTTCCTTGCTGAGAGCCCGCTGTAGAGGGGACGAGGCGCTCTGTCCAGGGCCTTGGAGTCCCTTTTTCCCTCCACCCTCGGCTCACAGCGGGCAGCTCTCCCGTCGCGCACCCCCTCTTTGCCCGCAGCCTGCGGTGCGCTCTTCCCCTGGACGCCTCCTCTGTGCTCTGCACAGCGCCGGCTGGCTTGGGGTTGCTTTCTGCCGCGGCGTCGTCGCGAATGTCCCCTCTTGCTGTCTGCCTTGGCATCCCTCCGGGTTACCCCACGCGGGCTCCGACCCTCCCAGGGCTCCGCGCGGGAGGAGGGACAGGGCGTTCGCATTCGTGTCTGGGCCCTGACTGGGAGTCGCGTGGTCCAAACCCCTTGTTTTTCAGAGGAGGGATCTGAAGCCCAGCTAGGCTCCCAATTCCAGACAGAGCCGGCCAAGGAGCCCAGTTCTTTGGATGCCTGCCTGGGGCTTTTTTCACTGGGCCAGGTTAGGTGGGTCCAGAGAGAACTCCCACGGCGGGAAATTAAAGAAATTCCGAGAGAAGCCCTAGGGAGTGGGGCCACCCTGGTTCCCTGGGCAGGCTCTGGTCTCTGGACCAGTGGGGCAGCAGAGGCCTTGGGAGCTGCAGAGATTTTCCTGGGGACACTCCTGAGGTATGGGTGCGAAGCTCCTGCTGGGATGCCTAGAAAGAGTTATCATGGGGTGGCTGGCTGCAGGTTCACAGCCGGGAGATAAGCAGGACAGAGGGTGGAGAATGCACTGGCATGGAAGAGAGGAGGGGACAGAGGAGAAAGACCACAGGTGGCTTGGGTTGTTGGGAGGGGAGGATGGGTGTGGTTTGAGGGGTGTGATCTAGAATGATCAAGAATCCCCGAAGCTTGGCGGGGCACAGTAGCTCATGCCTGTAATCCCAGCACTTTGGGAGATTGAGGCGGGTGGATCAGGAGGTCGGTCAGGAGTTCGAGACCAGCCTGGCCAACATGGTGAAACCCTATCTCTACTAAAAATTCAAAAATTAGCCAGGTGTGGTGGCGCGTGCCTGTAGTCCCAGCTACTCGGGAGGCTGAGGCAGGAGAATCGCTTCAACCCGGAAGGTGGAGGTTGCAGTGAGCGGAGACGGAGCCATTGCACTCCAGCCTGGGCAACAGATTGAGACTGCTTCTCAAAAAAATAAACATAAAAAAGAATCCCCGAAGCTGTTTCG
>CAUYLG010039482.1:0-72169 GCA_963573385.1 Cacajao melanocephalus
CCAGGCTGGTCTCAAACTCCTGACCTCAGATGAGCTGCCCGCCTTGACTTCCCAAAGTGGTGGCATTACAGGCATGAGCCACCGTGCCTGGACCTTTATAGCTTTCTTAATGAATGCACCTTAAATCACAAAATATCTGCCTTGAATAAAGGAGACTGGTCGTTTGGCTCAGTTCGGTGTTTTCTCGGAGCCTGCTATGATTTCTTGAGATACAGGTAGATGTGGAGACTGACTGGTGGCTGTTGGCTGGTATGGGGATCAGCAGATGTTTGTGTTTCCTTAGACTCTTCTTATAAGGAGGTCTCACATCACTCTCTGGCCAGGAAGGGTTGTTGTAGGTGTGTGTGCTGCAGGTCAGACAGAGTGAAGCTTGCTCAAGGTCACTGCATACTTCTTTCCACTAGGATTCTTTGGATACCTACTGTGTGTCAGCCACTGTTCTAGACTCTGGGTACTCCACAGGGACTAAGCCCTAGGAGTCGCATTAGGAAGAGAGACAAATAATGCAGCAATAATAAAAGTTAAGATTAATGCCTGTTGTTATGGGGCAGATGCCATGGAAACTTTGGTCAGCTACCATGGAAACTTTGGTCAGCTACTGTCTAGCTCCCAATTATGCATGCACATTTTCTCTGAATCTGTGACGTCAAGTATGCAAGATATGACAATGGTGTTGATATTTAGATAATAAAACTCTTTAAGCTTTGAGACAATTTGCAAGCTTATTGGTCACTAATTCTCTTTTTAGCCAGCTTGTAGTATGTGGTTATGAAAAGGTAGGAAATTGCAAACAAATAGGCCTTGAACATACCCGGTAGCATCTTTAGTAGACTTTTTGGTGTGGGCACACTTAATGTATACACCCAGGGAGAAAAGAAGGTACAAAGTCCTAGATCCCATTTCCAAATATCCAGAGAAAAAGGGGATTTTTTAACCATAGGGCTCACTTTAACTGTTGGAACCGATACATCATGAAATCCGTCTTAAAAAAATCTTAAGAGAGCCACAGAAAGTATGAACAAAGTGAAGGAGAAGAGGAAGAATATAAATTCTGGAGCTAGATAGACCTGGGTTCAAATCCCATCTATGCCATTCACTTGAAGGACCAGGGTACATCGCTTATCCACTTTTGCCTCAGTGTTCTCATCTTTAAAGTGGGCATAATGACTACTATTTTAGGCAGGGTAATGAATTTGTGCCAGCTTCTGTAAAAAAAAAATATATATTTGTGCCTAACCACAGTAAAAATTTCTTGCTTCTACTAATTGATGAGTGTCTCACATTTTTCTGGGGAAGACTCTCCTCCAAGCAGTAACTCAGGAATCCAGGCCATTCATCATTTGGCTCCACTATTTTAGAATCATTAGCATTGAAGTCCAGCCTTGAAAACAGCATGGAGGTGATATGGATACTTAGCTTTCTCAGCCTGGAGTTACACACTCTGTTCTGCTCCATTCAGAATAAGATATCTAGCCAGCCAAACCAAGGCAGGCTGGGAGAGGTGGAGGTACCATTTGCAAACACCAAGAGTCTTTCCTGTACATTCTCATAAGTTTATTATAATTAAATGAATGAATGCATGTACGATCACTTAGAACAGTGTCCAGCACCTAATAAGAACTCAACCATCAAAAAATCTGGAGACAGCAGATGCTGGAGAGGATGTAGAGAAATAGGAACACTTTTACACTGTTGGCAGGAGAGTAAATTAGTTTAACCATTGTGGAAGACAGTGTGGCAATTCCTCAAGGACCTAGAAATAAAACTTCCATTTGACCCAGCAATCCCATTACTGAGTATATATCCAAAGGATTATAAATCGTTCTGTTATAAAGACACATGCACATGTATGTTCACTGAGGCACTGTTTACAATAGCAAAGACCTGGAACAAACCCAAATGCCTATCCATGATAGAGTGGACAAGGAAAATGTGGCACATATACACCATGGAATACTATGCACCCATAAAAAACAATGAGTTTGTGTCCTTTGCAGGGACATGGATGACTCTGGAAACCATCAATCTCAGCAAACTGACAGAAGAACAGAAAATCAAACACTGCATATTCTCACTCACAGGCAGGTGTTGGACAATGAAAACACATGGACACAGGGAAGGGTGAATCACACGGGGGTCTGTTGCGGGGAAATAGGGGAGGGACAGTGGGGGGTAGGGAGGTTGGGGAGGGATAACATGGGGAGAGATGCCAGATATAGGTGATGGGGGGATGGAGGCAGCAAACCACATTGCCATGTATATACCTATGCAACAATCCTGCATGATCTGGACATGTACCCCAGAACTTAAAATGCAATAAAATATCTATTTTTTGAAAAAAGAAATGACAGCCCATTAGCTATATCTGGCCCACAGATATGTTTGGGTTAGTTTGTACTGTTTTTAAAAGTTTTAAAATTAATTCTCAATATTTGCAACAAATATTTTTTTTTAAATCTCAATTCTTGACTTCTTCAGAAAAGTTAAACTATGAGGCAACACTGGCTAATCCTTCATGGCAACAAGTGTCTGGATCTGCATCCAAGGGACACTAGCAATTTAGTGAAGTCTCTGCCCAGCCTGCTTCACTCATTCATGTGGCCTGCATTGGCCCCTGAAAGGGCTGGAGTTTGAGACTCCCTGGTCTACACATCTACCCCAAGCAGAAGCATCAAATCTGAGAGCCTGGCACCACTTGTCACTTTGCCTTGGTGGCCCTCACTTTTAGTATTCAACAGAGAGAGCAAGGACCTCAATGTAAACACTTTCTACTCAAGGTAGAATCTCTTCATTGTTCTTCAAAAGCAAACATGAGTGTGCACACAGAGGACTTCCAAGTTACTATATTAGGATGAGTGTGAGCCCAGACAGGGTATACAGAAGTGACATTTACTACCTAGAGCATGTAACTTAGCTGTGCCTCAGTTCCTAGACCTGTAAAATAAAGAGAAAAAAAAAGCTAGATCATGAGGCTGGTGTGACATGAAGGACCTGAAATAGGGCCTGGCACATCACAAGGGCTCAGAACATGATAGCTGCTATTATTCTAGACTTGAGATTGGCCATCGATCATGGAAACCACGTCTCTAGGAGAAAGAATGAAGACAAACATTTCCCACAGTCTGAAACAGAGACATGGGCAGGTTTTCACTCCCTAGTCTGTCCCAAACCACAGCAGAAATCTGAGTATGCTTGTATATGTTAACTGTTAAATGAGCAGTCCCAGGAATCCAGTTATTAGTGACTCATCAAAATCTCTCCATTTTACGAAGGACTGCAGCACGGCCTGGGATGGGTTTCGGAGTAACACAAATGCACATGTGAAGTGTACACAGCTTCTTTTCCTACCGGTGCACAGAAAACCCCCTAAGAGATTAATTTTCCCTGCACAAAAATGCCAGATCTTCCCCAAACCAGTCCTTTGTCTGCCCCAGACTAGGCCCTTCCAACAGCATTCTTCAGCCACTGACCTTGACTACAAATTTAGATTACAACATAAAATTTCTAAAACTGTGATGGCTCTAAAAATTCAGCGTTTCTTCGCAGATTTACATTTTGAAAAGTACATTGTGTTTGAACTCAACCCAAATTATCTGCCACGACTCATGTGATGACACACACAGCAACGTCCTTCCCTCAGCAAAAAATCTTCCTTTTTTTCTGAATAAATTTAGTTTTTAAATCATATGAAATCAAGCATTTCTTGTAGAATCTCTTTAAAGAGTGCTTAAAGCTGAGCCAGAGACTGCCATAGATGGTTTTGTTGCCCCTCTCACCCAAATGAGCGAGTGTCTGGGTGGTAAGAACACCAGTCCCTCCAGTTGCCTACTTATGCGTCTTCCCCAATTAAACTGTAAAATTGTCCAAATGGTTGGACTTTTATCATCAATAATTTTGGTTTTGCTGGAGTTATAATGAGATGGATGGACTACCCAAGAGGTGGCACAAAGTGAATTTGTGTCATACTATAATTTTCACTTTTGAAAAGTTTCATAAAACTCTCTGCGCCCTAGATCCAAAAGGCAGTTTATGGATATCTACCAGAAACCCTCAGCATGCCCATTGCTGTCTCCTGCCAGCCAGCAGTTAGCACCAGTTGCCAGATAGAAGGCTATCCAAGTCTAGAACAATGTTCAGTTCTGATTTATTTTTCCAACCCCACTAATTTTCTGATACAATTTGCCTATATACTTATGGTGCTGGCTGGCAGTCAAATTAAACAAGGCAAGGGAATGCCATCCCTATTTTCACAAAGTTTATAATTCATACTCAGGAAAAAATACAATCCTATTTTAAAGGGCTACTCTCTACACAGTAATACATATTTTTTCATTTAAATCCTTCAAATGACCATAATATCTATTGTATGTATCACATATATGTCTTTGCTAACGATAACGCCATTGCAGTTAATAACTGAAGCAGGGGTTTAATAGTGATTCGGTGTGATTTAGTGTCAGCTAACATTTGTAGAGCGCTGCACAAGTACATTTCTCTGTTTTTCCTTATGTGCTTTGCAGAAGATATCTATGAGGCAGACAGGACAACTAATGGAAAAACATTTTATTCTGAGCCCCCATATGATCCAGACATGGTATTTAGGGATACCTCTTTAACAGCGCTAGGACTAGAGAGAGGTGAGGCTTATGGGGTGGAGAATGGAAGGATTATGCAAGCACAGAGCTGGCAGCTGAGACCTGCCTCCTTAATCTGTGCATCCCAAGCACCTTGATTACCTCACTCTAGTCCTGACCCTGCATATAAATATTATCACCAGCCACCTTTTGAGTTATACATTATCCTCCCCGTTTCAAAGATGGGCAAACTAATACTTAGAAATCTTCGGCCACTTAAGACCAAAGACTTCCGGTAATAAACCTGCTGACCTCATTCTGGTGTTCTTTCTGCCACTGAGGGGCCTATGCCCCGAAGACACTACCAATTAAACCATACTTGTAAGCTGCATAAAAACTGACTCAGTTCCTTCAACTTTCACACAAAATCCACTGTAAATACTGCTCAATGAAAATTCATATTTAAGCTTTGTTATCACTATTTGTAAACGGAAAATGCTGTATATTTTGAGCTGTGGTAGCTTCTTCAAAAGACTGCAATTAGGATATCCTAATTATAAATATAGTTGAGTTTTTATCATCAGTAATCTTGCTTTTTCTGAGATGAAATGAAATTTCACACACAGAAAGTGAATGTGTGTCATACTGTTATTTTCATTTTTATACAGTTTCATAAAGCTCTCTGTCTCCCAGATCCACAAGCAGTTTATGAATATCCATCAGAAACTGTCATCACGTTCGTTACTTTAGTATTTGCCAAAATAAAATACTCAAGTTAATACTTAGCCAGCTTCAAAGTCACTAAAAACACAAAAGCTTCAAGCTTAAAACAACTTCATCGTAAAGGGCTGTATATTTTATTTCTTCCTGGTAGCTTTAAATCTACTCACAGCAGTCCCAGACAGAATTTATGGGAATACAATAATATGCCAATTAACTAGAGTCAACCAGTTCCTAATTCTACATCTCTGGAATGTCTTTATTATTAATGGAAATCCCTGCCATGCTCACTGAGAAACAAGAAGGCAAACCGAAAAGAAAACCAACCCACTCTTAATTATAGTTATAATTGCTCTTATAGATACAAGATTCCTCACCTCGAGCTTCATGTTCATGGATCAAACTCAGCCCAGTTGTCTGCTGGGGGAAGCTGCTGACACAATTAGGGCAAGTCACCCAGGAGAAAACCCACAGGCCTATCCACAAAGTACACAGCCAGGAAACATGTCTAATTACACATTTGTTCTTGCCATCCCTTCCCTGTGGTTTAAACGCCCAGTTGCCATTAGATGTATCTGATGAGAAACAGAATGAAAGGCTGGCTGAAGTTAGGGGCTGCAGCTCCGCCATGAACTCTAGTGAGATCTATGTGCAGCTCATAACAAGTTTTCAAACCCATTATCACGAAGTAGAGGGGAGATGAATGTGTGGATGCTGTTAAGGCACAGGCCAGAGATTCTGTCAGAGAAACTGAAGTGAAGGAACTTGATCAGAGAACAGTGAAACCCACATGCTGTTTCGCAGACATGTTGAGTCTCTTTAGAGTATGCAGCATATCAGGACACAGGAGCCCATCTGACTCTCAGTAGTGACACGGGGACTTGGCATACCCTACAGCCAATGAGACCTTGCAGTCCCTCTGTTCACTCTGCCTTCACCCTTATGCAGGATTAACTGTCACGGCAGTTTGGGGGTCTTTGTTACTAGAGGGAATCTTGAAGCTCTAGGCTCCTCTTAAGCTTTAAAAATAGGGGTGACAACGGTGCTAATGTGCCCTGGTTTTCAATGTCATGCTGGCATTGTTATAGTCAGCAGCCCCGGGGTGAAAGGGATGGATGGCCTGCTCTCGCAGTTATCCCTGCATTCGCTTCGGTTCATTGGTTCTTTGACTTGCTCCAGAAAGTGTGGTTCCACCATGATGGGGAAGGTCTCCAAGTCATACCCACTCCCTGAGGGTATCTTCCCCAATCTAGACATTTCGCAAAATTATAAGACAGGTTCTACCAACACACATGTGGAACTTTATTTAGTCCTTTCCCAGTGTGAGTTTTATACATAAAGGCTTCACGATACCACCAAATGGTCATCTATGTTAGTCAAAAAATAGATCACTTCTATCCGAAAAGCCATTTAAAGAAAAATTTTCCTATTTTCATCACTGATCATTTTTCTATTATAAGTTTTTCCCAGTCCTTGTTTCATTGGTTGGAATTGATTGCAATATTCCCCTGACTCCAACAGAAGAGACTCCTCTGCATTGCATGGAGTTCTACGCTTTTCCTCGACTTTGCCACAAAAGCCTTTGCAGGCCAGCCCTTGACAATCAGCTACAGGGGTTCAGATTACAGAACTACTGAGGAGAGTAACCTCATTTTGCTCTGCGTTCCCACATCCATTAATCCCTGACTCCAGGAATGACTCTCTCCAACCTAGTGCAAGCCGGAAAGTGGAGAGAGGGAGATAAGGCTTCTCTAGGTACCAGATTCTTACCTCATTCTTCTAGCCCATCTTCACTGCTGTCAAAATTGAGGTCACTTAGCACTTTACTCATGTTAGAAGTAAGACTCCATCATTTTTATTTCCTAACTGTAGCTAGCAGTTAACTTAAATACAAGGCTTATATAACTTACAGATTCTCCTTAAATTGCCTTAATTGTATTTCTTAGCAAACTACAATTCTTATCAACTGGTTTCATGTAAAAAGTTTCTTTAAAAATTGTTTTAAGGATATTTTCACACCCATTAAAAATGACAGTGTATTTCAAACGAGACTTACTATCTGCCTCAGTTTCCTCATTTATAAGAAAAACAGAGATAACCATTCCTATTTCATAGTGTCCTGGTGAGAATTCACACTTAGGACAATGTCTGGCACATAGAAAATAGTAAATGTTCTCTTACTGAATACAAACACAGCAAAACACCAATCTTGTGATAGGTTCTCAATAAATGGTAGTTATTGTATTTTCCCAGTTAGCTACAGACTGGAAAAGAATGAAAGTGAGACTTTTAAAAAATTGTTTGGAGAGGCAGGTTCTCACAATGTTACCCAGGCTAGTCTTGAACTGCTGACCTCAAGCAATCCTCCTGCCTCAGCCTCCCAAAATGTTAGGATTACAGGTGTGAGCCACCTCACATGGCCGTAAGCCACCTCACACAGCTGTAAGCCTTTCTGATATAATGTTATTAGGACACCTGGGAGTGTCTTTCTTCCTCCCTCTTTCTTCCTATCTTCCCACCTGTTCTTTCTCTTCCTACCTCTTCTCCTTTTTACTTTTAAATCAAATATGCTGGTGGTTGAAGCGAAAGAAAAAAGAGATGGAAACACATAAAGTTTAGGTCTAAAAAGAAGCACTCACTGGAAAATAATTTGGCCTCTGCTTAAAAGTATACAATTGCCAATACACAGCCAAAAGAAATTTATGGTATTTTCCCAGTGGTTGGTATTTAATTAGCAATCTGCTGTTGTCAATTGGCTCTGCTGTTACAAAATAAATCATTCACAGGCTATTTTGAAGACTTGTCCTGTTGCCACCACCATTTCATCAATCTTCTCATCAGCTTTGTCATTACAGATCTCAGTGATTTTTCACCTTTTCAGGAACTCTACATGAAACTGACCTTGAGAAGTATTTGACCACTATCATCTCAGCTACTAAATGTCAGACTCAGACATCTCAAACTGTGTGTCAAGACACTACATTCTGGCAGCAATGAACCCATTACCTTTTTTCTCCCTCATAAACCATGCTCTTTGGGCACCCAAAATTGTATGCTACAAGCTCTTTCATGAGTCTAGTTTTATTGCAGATGTCTTTGGAAAAAAATGTCTGTTGCCAGCTATATTCATTTCCAGACTTTTGATGGTCTGTGCCTGAACATTATGCAAATCATGTCTGCTCATCTTTACTGGGTGAAAGAGGCAGCAGGGTTGGGCAATAAGAAATGCTCAGCAACCTGTTCCATTAGCATTTTCCAGCCTTATCTGTTAAGATTATGAGTTCCTCAAATCGTATTCTCTACTCTTATCAAAGAGTCACGATGAAACTGTTCTATTTCCGCAGAGGAGCCAGGAAAAGTGGGAGGGCCAAGGGACCCTGCGCACAAGGGACTCATTGCTCTCAAACTTCGCACTCAACACTCCTGGGTTCAGGCTTCTTGTCACCTCTGCATCGTTGTCGCGGCGTTGATTGCTATCTGGCATACTCCTTTCTCTACTCCCCTTTCCATTCACTCATTTATTACTTTTTGTTCAGTGAACATTTATTAAGCACCTATTACCTTCCAGGCATTGTTCAATGCTCTGGGAATATGCAAGAGAACAAGCCATTTGAAGTCCTTGCTCTGATATAGATGCCACTCTAGTAAGATGACAGCCAATCAACCAATACATATACACTTTTCCAGTAGTGATGAATGGTACACAAAAATCAAATGGTGAAGTGACGGAGAGTAAAAGGGGGGCAGGTCTACTTTGCATGGGGTTTCAGGAAAAGGTCTTTGTGAAGAGGTGCTTTGTGAGATAAGACCTGAATGAAAGAAGCGAGTTGAGCAGAGAGCTTTAGGAAGAGCCTTCTAAATGGGGAGACCTGCAAATGTGGTAGTGGCCAGAGGCATGAAGGTGACAGGTGGGGTCAGAGGCCAGGGAGGCTGGCGGGTGGGAACAAGGGATAAATGCTATGTAGTGGCCACAGAGACTTTTTGGTAACATGGACCTCTTTAGTAGTTGAGCAGAACCTACGGATCCTTCCCAGAATATGGTTTTTCAACACAAATATAAAAGATTGCAAAAGAAACAAATTTTTTTGAGACAATGTTTACAAGGAAACAATGTGTTATGTGGTTAAGATGCATACTTCTTGGCCTAGCGCGGTGGCTCATGCCTGTAATCCCAGCACTTTGGGAGGCTGAAGCGGACGGATCACCTCAGGTCAGGAGTTCAAGATCAGCCTGACCAATATGGAGAAACCCCGTCTCTACTAAAAATACAAAAATTAGCCAGGCATGGTGGCGCATGCCTGTAATCCCAGCTACCTGGGAGGCTGAGGCAGGAGAATCGCTTGAACCTGGGAGGCAGAGGTTGCGGTGAGCTGAGATGGTGCCATTGCACTCCAGGCTGGGCAACAAAAGCGAAACTCCATCTCAAAAAAAAAAAATATATATATATATACACACACACACACATATATATATATATATACACATACACACACACATATATATATACACACATATATATATATATACTTTTTATGAACACATAAGAACAAGATCTTATGGTGGTTCTACCATAATTTGAAGTCAAGATGAGCATAAGTAGTGTTTTGAGATCTCTGCAACAACTGTTATGTGATAGGAAGTATCTGTGATTTCTACTGATGAAAGCCACAAAGACTGCTGATACTACTGTGATTTGTGGCTACAGTTACAACAGGAGGAAGTGCTAAATTTTAATTAGAGGTTAGTGAAAATAAATGTAAACTTTGCCTCAGATTTACAAATTCTCTGAGATCTCTTGAGTCTGTGGACCAAGGATCAGGTGGTTCTTGGTCTTGTGGATTTCACTCTCAAGGGACAGAAAAAGCCCCAGGCAAAACATGCAGGCTGCCCTCTACCTTCTGTTCAAACCAGGATGGACCCAGAGTCTTCTTCAACTCTGTCCTCTGCCCAGCACCCCCACTGCCCTGGAACTTTATCCTAGAACTTTCCACATGATCCTGTGATCACTGCCTCTTTGTGTTTTCCGCATAGGTAGTTCCTGTCCTAAGAAAGATTGTAAGCTTTCTTAGGACAGGAACTACCTATCAACTGCTTTTGTATAAACAGTGTGCAATTCCTGGGATGTGCCAGCTACTCAGTGAGTATTTGCTAAATAAATAAAGACCAAGAGGCTTTTAAAAGAATTACACTTGACATCTAAGCTGCCAACATTGTTTTAAAGGGCATATTCTCCTTTCAGAAACAGGTTACATGTGGAAATACACGACAATTAAAAAATAGTACCATCAGAACTGGAAATGAAAACACTGACATCTTTGACAGTGCTGACAATGTTGAGTGGATTGAAAAAAGAAAGACAGAAAAATTAAAAGTAGATTAACTGAAAAAAGGATAACACAGTTACCTAAAGACCAAAGTTGTCTGGTGTTTAAAATCACACACGCCTTTGCAGGAAAACAGAAGGCAAAGTGGGTAAAGTGGGTAAGCCGTGTGCCCATCAGCTGTAGACCAACAGATCAAAAGCTCAGGCTTGGGGGTGAGCTTCCTGAAGTCTTCACTTTCCCCAATTTGTCTTTAGAATAAGCTTCCCATTTTAGACAACAGCCTAGAGCTGCCTAACTCCAGCACACTGCCATCCATCCAAGATAAAGGAAAGAGCAGGGTAGAATTTTCTCCAAGCCTGGGCCACATCCAGAGTCTGGCTGGATCTCTGCACGCTAGGGCTGGTTTTCAGCCCCCCTCCTCATTTGAGGATAGGAACAGAATTCAAGGCTTGAATCTTAATCTGTATATGAGACAGATGCACTGGCTTTACACATGCTCAGCTCCATCATTTAAGAAACAATGTAAAACATTCGTTCATTCAACACATTTTTGTTAAAGCTTTTTTATGTGCCAGACTCCTTGGATTAAAAAACAAAACAAAAACAATGCATGGGTGAATTTACACAGTCTCAGTCCTTGAGTCGCTGGGAAAGCCAACAGGTAAATCCAAAACCACAGAAAAAGGCACGGATATTTGTAAGGGAAGTTTTCCTAAGGCTGAGGAAAAATTCACCAAAGATGCAATATTTGAGCAGAGATAACAAGCGCAAGTAGAATAATCTGTAATCTCAAGAACCATGTGTTTGCAGAAAAGGCAGCACCGATCGCTGAGAAATTAGAGTAACTATCAGGGACTACCTATTCCCAAGGAGATTTAGAAGTTTCCTGGGCTTGTTAATCATTTGATCATGTTTGACTAATGAACTAATGGAAATATCCATGGCTTAGAAATGTTGACACCACAAATGTCTATTCAGCTCTCGTTCTAATCACATGAAGGCTTAGGAGCTTATAAGAGCGGCAGGCTGGATACTAAAAGGTCCCATTTGTGAATTATTTCATTCACGTTGCAGTGAGTATGGTCCTGGCATTGTGCTAAAGGCAAGACAATAAAAGTTGACCAAACCATGGACCTGCCAACCTGGTTTCACAAAGAAATTACCAAGCAACTCTGTCTGAGTTGTATAAGCAGCAGCACGGAGGGTGCCATGGGATAATGCTAGAAGAAATCTGAATTAGACTATAGTGAAATTCGTAAGCACTGAAAGGAGATCACTGATATGGTAGTTTACTTTTATCATTAAAGGAAAATACAATGCTTTTGATGATTATAGTTATGAACTTGGAATTCCGAATTAAAAACTCAACTGCCATTTATTTGCTGTATGATCTTTAAAGTCTAAGTTTTCTCATCAAAAAATGGGAATAATTATGACTATAACATAGGATCTTTGTCTAAGTACCTTACTTGAATTAAACAATTTAATTAATTAAATTATTTAATTGATTTAATTAAATAATTTAATTCAAGTAAGGTGCTTAGACAAAGCACTCAGCACTTCAACACCTGTGATTATTTTTCATTTACATATAGTCATGCATGTAAATATGTATGTAAATAACATACACACACATGTATGTATGTATGTAAATTTACGTACAGTCAGGTATGTGAATAACAGGATCTTTGTGATGATTAAATTATTTAATTCAAGTAAGGTACTTAGACAAAGGAAGCACTCAGCACTTCAACATCGGTGATTATTTTTCGTTTACATACAGTCACATATCAATGACAGAATACATTCTGAGAAACGTGTCATTAGGAAATTTCATTATTGTTTGAACATCATAGTGTCTACTTACACAAACCTAGGTGCTACAGACTACTACACACGTAGGTTATATGGTATAGACTATTGCTCCTAAGCTATAAGCCTGTACAGCATGTCACTTTTCCGAATATTGTAGGCAGTTGTAACACAGTAATACACATTCGTGTATTTAAATATATCTGAACATGGAAAAGGTACAGTAAAAGTACAGTAGGAAAGAGTAAAAAATGGTACACCCATATAGGGCACCCACCATGAATGGAGCTTGCAGGACCACGAGTTGCTCTGGGGAAGTCAGTGGGTGACTGGTGAGTGCATGTGAAGTCCTGGGATGTTACTGTATACTGTTGTAGACTTTATACACACTGTACCTGTGGGCAAGCCTTAATTTATTTAAAAATTTGCTTCTTTAATATAAATTAACTTTAACTTACTGCATTTTTTATTTTTTAAACTTTTGACTCTTGAAATAACACAGTTTAACTTAGAAATACATTTTACAGTTGCATGAAAGTATTTTCTTTCTTTATACCCTTATTATGTAAGCTTTTTTCTATTTTTAACATTTTAAATTTGTTCACTTACTTTTAAAACTTTTTTTTACAAAAATTAAGACACAAACACTCATTAGCCTAGGCCCATATCAGTTCAGAATCATCAAAACATCATTAGATGATAAGAATGTTTCTATTTCACCATAATCTTCTGAGACCACTGTTTTATATGTGTTCTGTTGTTGACAAAAATGTCATTATGTGGCACCTGACCGTATTTTTAGTTAGTAAAAGAGCAAGCTCAGGTTGATTTGCTTTTGAATTCCAGTTACCCTGGGCTATTACTGGTAGGTAAAAAAAGTTTACTTTTATTTGTAATGAAGCAAGATGCCACATTATTTTAAATCCTCAAAATGATGTCTTTTGAATTCAATATGGAAATTGTAAGAAACAGTATGACACAGGGTTTGAGTATATCAATTTTTCTTTTGTTACTGTCTCACATACATACGCACATGTGCACACACACACATAACCTCTGGTACACATACTGAAGATATTTTATGTTTCATTTAGTTCAAGGTTCTAAGCTGCTGGGCAAACCAACAGCTTTTAAGAGTTTCACAGGTAAAATAATAATGCATGTGTGGAAGGGGACGGGGGGGGCAAATGAAGTCCCATTCCTGCTATAACAACTTCATGGAATGCCTATAATTACACATTTAACAAGTCTAATGATACATTTCAGAGAATACATTTATGACCACCTCTAAAGAAAACCATTAGCCAGCTACATTTAGAAAACAGGGAATTTATTTTCTTTTTCCTTTGCCTCCTGAACAGAACGTGACTATTTGGGGGTTCATTTACTGCTGGCAAATGGCCATTTCCTGCCTCTAGACAAAAAGGCTTAAAAGAAGTTATAAAAAAAAAAAAAACAGTTGAAATCCTCTCTAGACATCTAATAACTTATAAAGAAAAGAAAGTTTGATGAGTCAGTGCAAATGAATCAGGGACATACGGATCCTATTTCCCTTGAGATTAAATTTGTAGAGAGAAGAACTTCGAAAAATGAACTTTGTAGATGTCACTGAACACAAGGGAAAAACATACGAGATAATTACTCAACTTAATACATTCCTAAGCTGCCCCGGTGCTTAGCTGAAGCACACCCAGGTCATTTGTAGTTCCATTTGCACTGTCAAACACACACCCCATCAGGCTCTAATTGTTTTCAGAGTAAAATTTGGAACAGCAGAAAATATTAAGGTAGGTAGTGTTCTTAGCAATGAATTCTAATATAGAAATTCATTTCCCAATTCCTTAAAGAAACTTAATTGTGCCAGTGGCAGGGGGTCCTAGAAGCATTGAGGTTGACACGTATCTCCACATCCAGGGTCTGATTCACACGTGGGTGGTATAAACAGGCTCCAGCAAAGGACAACGGGGTACCAACCGGAAAATCATCTCTCGCAGCCATGCTTAATGGTGCCTTCATGTCCAGGGAGAATTAATTTGCTTCACATGACTGAGTACTTTATTCTCAAAAGTTTTTTCAGGAACCAATATAATTACATAAGATCCATGAGACAGGCCTGTTGGCTTTATTTTTAAAACTGCCTACAATAAGTACTCAAAGAATTCAGTTGTATATGTTAATGATTTTTACTAACTTCTTATTAAACATCTCTTGCGCGCAGGCATCAGAGGCAATATCCAGAGACAATGATTACTATAAACAGGATATTGGGAATACTAAAATATGCTTTCCAAAAGATGGCAAAAGGCCTCTACTGTGTACAGGGTGCCACAAAAGCTGTCCAGCAACTCTCATGGATATTTAATATGAGTTGAGTTACATCATATATAAACTTCATCAAACTCACTTACTGGTCAACCCATGTCAAGTGCTTGTAACTACAAAGCAAGCTGTGGCCACCCTAGGACTAGCTAGACAATATGGCCCCAACCCTAGGCTCCTAATCCCTTGTTAGAAGGCCAATGGTAAACTAGTTGGGAGGAAAGATCTCACAGTTTTCACTTAACATAGCTTTTTCCTCATTGAAGAGAACAAATAGGAGTTTCTACTGCAGTATATCCTAGCCATAAAAGATCGTTGAGAGCAACTGGTCTAATCTTTCTCAACCACTAGCTGGAGAAATTTTTAAAATATAGGCTACTCTCCTCTCAGATATTCTGATACAGTAGATTTAGGGTCTGCCTGAGTATCTGATGTAAACATTTTTTCCAAGTGATTTTCACCTTATCTTACAAGTGAGGAATAGGTCCAGAATGATTGTCACATCTCCAAGAATATTCTTGTCTCACTGACAAGCTGGGCAACCCCTTGGTCATTAGGGGAGAACTTCAGTAGGTAATAGGGCAGAGGCAGCAGCCCAGACTAAGGGAAATCAGCTGGTGAGAAACAGGCAACATTTATGTTGTAAAATATATACAACTGAGTTGTTCTTATGCAATCTTCAAGCTCTAATGTCAGCACATAAAGTGAAAATTTCACATGAGCAAAATTATTCTTTGAAATTCTTTAGAAAGGCCCTATGTTGGAAACTGACACATCACATCTCACTAAGTCCAGCAAATCCAGTTTTGTCTCTAGCTTTAGGGGAGATTGCTGGACCTTTTTTAAAAGCCTCCATGAGCAAAAGGCTTATATGGAAGAGCAATGTCAGAAAAGAAACAGCAACATAAAGTCTTGACATATTAGCATCATATCAATGCAGAAAGAAGCTAAGGAACATGTGCAAATTTGGACCGATTAGAAGCAAAGTGAATTCATATGTCTTATTTCATTCAATGGTTTATTGTGAAACTTAAATAATATCATATAGATATTTTTTTCTCCTTATCTCTTTTTTTAAAAGAGTGCACATAACAGAGGCTATCTGTCTGCATAGCTCCTCCCCACCACCGGCTGTCACTTGCCCTCCTGCCCAACAGTTCACACGCTAGGTGGCTGCAACCCCTGCAGTGGAATCGAGTCTAAGGTCACAATTTCAGAATCCATCTTCAGCTTCACTTCCTTGCCTGAGGCCCTCAACCTGGGATCACAGATGTAAATCTGACCAGGTTTTTGTAACTTCTATTCAACACAAGTTTAGTTAACTGTAGATCCCCCAATATTCTTCTGTTCTCTGCTTCTTGCAAATGAATAGTAACCTCACTAAAAGGTTGGGGCTTTCTGCCATGGACTTTGAAGGAGTTCATAAATAGAAATGAAGACAATATAACCTGATTGCAAGAGAGCACGTTAGCCAGCCCTTCTGCCACAGTCTCCAATGGTGCGTGGCCAGAGGCCCGCAATCTTGTGATGTTTCTTCTAGCATGTTTTCTGTTGAGCCATGACACTGGAGAAACAAGTGCTTTGGCAGACCTATCGGGGTTTCTTACTCTAGTGAGTAGCAATGGCATCATCAAAGGAATCTAGTCTTTCCAGAGGAGCCATCTCTTTGCCTAGATGTGATTAGAGAAACAATGAGACGGTTTCAGCTCTGGCCACAGCTTCTACCTGAAACAGCACCCTGGCTGAAAACACCGCCCATCAACAAGCAAATCATTTAATTCCACTAGAGTGGGAAAGTGCCTTTTTTGTTTTCCCCTGAGTTGAGCTAGATGACAGTGTCAAAACTGTTAATTTTCCCTTCACTACGAGTCCTGGTCCACCAAGGTAGAGGGCAAGGAAAAGGTTTCTTTTTCCTCCCTACCTAGAACGGATGAAGGTGCATGCTTCTAGCTCCAGAAACTGTTGTTAGAATGTCCTTGAGTAAGACCTCCCAATGTTGTTTTTATCCCTGTGTCTGATGTAGATCCAACCACATGCTCAGAGGTTTATTTTCTATTTATAAAAATGTCACATCATTTGGATAATCAGCACATTTAATTTCATAAGGAGCTTTAAAAGTTGGCTATTTTGAAACCACCATATAATCCAGATCATTTACAGAAAATCAACATGGTGGCCTCTCCTCCTACACTAAATGGGTCAAGGTTGTTAATATCAACTCTAAAGATACACCCGTACGGGGGTTGGTAATCATCTTAAAGGCATACAGACAGCACATGCAAATGTTGCTCGGTTGTTGGTATGCCACTGAAGGAGCCTGAGCGTAAGGCTTCCGACTGATCTGGTTGTGCTGTGAAGACATGGGCAAAGGCATGGCCAGGATGCATCAGTAGGCCTGCTCCAGAAGACAGACGTCAATGGCACAGAATCCTGGAGCTAGAAGAGACATGCCCACCCTTCCTATTGTACAGATGAAGCAACTGAGTCCAGAGAGTTGAAGTTAACTGTTTCAGGCTATGTAAGAGTGTGGAAGAATCTGATTAGACCACCAAGATTCCTCTTTGGAGTGAGAGTACTCAGTGGTGGTTATAACTGCACCCTACCTCTTGCCACCGCACTTCCAGGAGCCACAATTCCCATTCTTGGTGCATGGAAGAGGAGCTGAGCTTCTGTTACATAGTGGACTCCTGAGTACATTCCTGCAGACTCGGAACTTCTAAGCCAAACTTTGCAAAGGGATCCATTCTTTTTCAAACACATCAATCCCAACCCTAGGAAGATCCTGCTCACGTCATCTGAGCAAACTGCATTCTCTTTCTCTTTTTTAATACCTGCACCTTCAAGTTTGATTTTAAAGAGTGTCTATCTCACCTGTCTCATGCTATTTCTTAGCCTCTACTCAGTGCTGGCTTCCATTAATGTGTGTTTTCTATCTCCAGGTTGTACTACAGAAGGAGGAAAATACAGCCATCAGAAAATTAATTAATCACTATCTTTTGATGTTCCTCCAGGATGAAGGAAAATACTGAAAGACTGATTTTATAAAAAGCATTCTAACTAACTTTACTATTAGGACAGTGACTCTCAAATATTTTTCCAGCTAACACATTTGAAGGATGTAAAATACTCTCATCAAAAACAGTGTCTCAACATAGCAGAGGTTCTCTGAAAGGGGTAGAATAAACTAACTAAAGCATATAGTTTGGAAAAAAAAAAAAAACCCCTACATATGATTCTCAACCTTCCCCTTTCTCTAGTTAAAAATTATTTTTGAGCTGTAAAAACTTAAAATGAGTGGCCATTTCATTTTGCTAAAATATACTGCATTTTGCCTCAGTTTGGGTTCTTCCCTTGAGCCATCAGAATGGGCTCTGTGACTCTTGCCAACCGCCCGCAGATCTGGGACATCTTCAAATGATCTTCCTAAAGAAGAACCTCCCAAAATGGTAGGGAACATGGTGGCTGTGCTCCATACCCCTCAGCTTCAACATCATGTTTAATTCCTGATTCCAGGTGGCAAAGAAATCCCGGAGAAAGACCCTAATCAACCTATTTGGGTTCTTTTCTTGTATACAGCTAATCTGGATAAAGTCCCCAGCCCTAGACAGGCCACAAAAGCAGGGTTACAGTAGAAGACGAAAGTGCCTTATGAGTTGACTTAAAAAATTTCCTTTAACTGTCACAGCTGGGAAATTATAAGATTCTAAAATAACTACCTTGAAGAGTGTTTTGTAAGACAGAATGCGTCTTTGGGCCACGCCTCTGCCATGAGACACATCAGGACTCAGATAAATATTGATTTCCTTTCCCTCTTTCTTCCCTTTTTAACTCCTTCATGTGCCTCTTCTACATCCCCTAGAACTCCTTCTGGAAGCTCCAGACCTAGTGGCAGTATATGTGAATTACCCCTCATGCCTATTTAAACAAAATCCCGGCCACCACCCCCACCGCCCCCTCTCCCGCAACCAAATCACTCACCCCCAACAGAGTATTTTTTCAGGTTCTCTCTGCACAAAACATTTGTTGGACTTTGATGAGCTCTCCACCAGAGTAACAGCGGGGAGCAGGGCATTTGGGCAACCTCACCTCAATGCCTAAGAGTGTAATTCCAGCCCTCCCCATGGCTGGCTAACTGGCTCACTAACTACAGCAGCAAAGAGCTCTTATACCATGTATTGTGCTTTCTGCTAACCACAATGGGGTCATGGGGGATGAAGGCAACACTGGATGTTGCCTTGGGGCTTTATTTCTGGCTTCAAAACCTTGTTGTGCCAGTTGTAAGAGATACTAAAGCAGGGTGGAGCTGGAAGTGTCAGTGAATCTGTCCATTTGGCAAACTCCCTTGTGGGGAAGTGTATGGTGACTCCAAGCACTGGAACACCCCCATCAGAAGGGGAGAAGCTTCCCTGGGCCTTGGCTTTTATTCTAACAATGGGAACAATGACTGCTTGCCACAAATACCAACAAGGACAGCCTCAGAGTGATGAGAGATTATCTGGGGAGATAGAGAGGGAAGGGGAGGGGAGGAGAAAGCAAAAGAAAAGAAAGAGAGGAAAGAGAGAAGGAAGGAAGGGGAGTTGGAGGAAAGAAAGAAAAAGAAAGAGAGGAAGGAAGGAAGGAAGGAGAGAGGGAAGGGAAGGGGAAAGAAAGAAAAAGGAAGGAAGGAAGAAGGGAATTGAGAGAAGCAGGAAGGGAGGGAGGAAGAAAGAGAGGGAGAGAGAAAGAAAGGAAACAAGGGAAGAGAGAAGACAGGGAGAAAAAGAGGAGGGTAGGGATACAGGGAGAGAACAAGAAAGAGGTAGAGAGAAAATATAAAATGTTAGCAAGTTACCAGGGTTCTTGAAGAGAAAAAGCAACATGGTGTATCTGCAAAGTCTGGGAACAATTGTCCTCAGTGCTGTCACAGCCTATGAGTGTCATGGCTCCACCTGAATGTCATGTTTGGGCCAGTCAAAGGATATATTTCTGTGGCAGCATATGAGGATGATGATGATGATTACCCTAACCACACTGCTGCACAGGATGTGACCATTTCAAAGAAGGAATTACTTTTTTCAAGCACACGAATTTTAACACTAAATTCTACCAAAAACTAAGGCCATAATAGATACTCAGATGATGTCTGTGGACATAAAAAGACTCCTGAGAGAGAGCACAGAGCATTCCATTTGTTCCTTCCAAGTCTCCGAATGTGAACCACATCCCTGCACGGCCCAGATTGGAGGATGGCACATTATGCTTTTGCATAAGTATAAACAATAGTCCACAGGAATTTGGAGCTTGTTTTGAAATATATAATTTTCCCATCATAAATGTAGGCATCATTTCATGTTTTGTTTAAAACCCCTTTTTAAGAATCGCAAAGATCCCAAGGCATTTCGCGTCAGAGACATAAGGCAGGCCCCCCACTGGGGTTTTTTTGGTGATCCATAATGTGATGCTGAAATAAAAGTGGCAAACAATTTTTAACACTGCATATGCTCAAAGAGACCTCTGCCAAGGAGGGGAAAAAATAGTCTTGGCACCAGAAGCTAAAGTGCAACAGTTCCTATGTGACCAGTCAGGAGGAAACAAGTGGCTGTGTCTTCGACCTTGTCAAATCAGCATGAGAGCAGCATCTGAACCATCCAGGAGGCTGGACATGCATTTCTACAGTGGATTCCCAATTCTGTTTTCTGGGGTAGAGAAATCTGTTCAGCTTCTTCAGCAGTTTGTGAATGATGTACCTGAATACTGGAAGGCAGGGGAGGGTGATAAGGCCAACTACTTCTACGCAGTAGAAACCAACGTCTCTACTTCCAAAGGACTTCAAGGATGAACTCAAAGCTAATTTTGTCTCTGGCTCTCAGCAGCTTACCACGAGGTCTAGATCACACTGAGTAAGGTCTGAGAGCCTTGGCTGGCATCCAATTGCAGAGCTGGACCTCTGTCCCAGAGCGACGCTGCCACATCTACACGGCATCTGAGGATCCCCTGCCACATCTGTAGGCTTGCTACTTCGAGTGACAAACAGCAATACCACAGGTGATGTGTTTCCCTCCGAAAGCACAGAGTAAACTATTTAAATGACAAGTAGACGGTATTTAACATTTTGAACAACAATCTGTTTGTGCTAAAAGCATAGTTTAAAAAAAATTATGGTGGGCAAAGACCCAAAACCTGCACGCAAGGAGAGAAAACTACTACCTTCCTCCTACGTAAAAGAAAATCTATTTAGGTTTTGAAAACGCAGAGCTGGGGTTCTTCCCTGCCAGTGATTTCCGATCTAGCCAGGTGACCTAACCAAGGGCCTTCAAAGATGAACCCAAGATTTCTCCGTTGAACTGTCCCCAGCTCAGAACACTGGGATCTCTCTGGGGAGGAGAGCAGTATAGACAGGAAGGAGGATATTACGGAACTCCTTTGGAGTAGTACAGTGGGAAGAAGTCCATCCTCAACAGCTCACAGAGATGATGCTGGGGCCAGGCCTCAGGAGAACCATGGGCTCCCCTTTGGATAGCTGCAGGTGGACACAGCTTTACCTAAAGCCTCCTATAATGCTGGGCTCCTGTCCACCCAGCTGCTTCTTTATTATTGATGGGAGGATGAGAGGGGTTCAGGTTTCCTTCATGATACAACTGATCCTTGATCTGTACCTTAGGGTTCCACATTTAAAAGTTGTCAGGGGCTGGGCACGGTGGCTCATGACTATAATCCCAGCACTTTGGGAAGCTGAGGTGGGTGGATCACAAGGTCAGGAGTTCAAGATCAGCCTGACCAACATGGTGAAACCCCATCTACTAAAAATACAAAAATCAGCTGGACGTGGTAGTGCATGCTTATAATCCTAGCTACTTAGGAACCTGAGGCAGGAGAATTGCTTGAACTGGGACCTGGGAGGCGGGGAGGTTGCAGTGAGCCGAGATTGAGCCACTGAACTCCAGCCTGGGTGACAGAGTGAGACTGCCTCAAAAAAAAAAAAAAAAAAAAAAAAAAGTTCCCAGGAAACCCACTGATCTTCCAGCTCAGAATCTTCATCTTAGAAGGCTTGTCCACTGACTAACAGGATTTTCTGGGAAACCAAACACATGGTGCTATGTGCTGTAGGACGCTTGCTCCTTTGGGGTATCTGAATATCGAATACGACCACTTGGAAATATCTCACAATATCAGGCCATTTGTGGCTCTGAAGGGTGAAATGCATCCTGTTCTACTTTTCTGTGGAAAAAAAATGGCAAATATTTACACTGTCCCAGAGACCAATAGCCAAATGCCATGAGTCCCTGGGGTTAGAACAGGAACTGTAAAAACATTTCTTAGCCTAACTTCCAGATAGGAGAAGGGGGGTCAGAGCTGCAGAGTGGGGAAATCCCTATTCCACAAAGAATTTTTTTTTATATTCCATGAAAAATAAGGAATGCATGAAATTGCATTTGATAACACAGAGCAGCCACCCCAACTTAGAAATCTAGGCCACATTTCCATTGTTCAACTCCGTAACAGTCCCTTATTTTGCTCACCTATTTCTGTAATAAAGTTACTACTTGAGAAAAATGGTGCACTTAGAGAAAGGTTATCATGCTACCTGCTGTCAATTTTTACTGCCAACTCTGATATTCTTTTCTTTCGGTTTTCTGAACTCAGAAGTTCTTAAGACTTAATTTAGCTGAAAATGCCAGTGGGTAATCTTCAGCCCCTGCCTGCCTCATGTTTGATCCCTGGGTTTTACTGCCACCTTACCTCTTCAATCATGATTTCCATTTCTTTGTATTTCTCTTCTGTGTTGTGAGCTAATTCATCTATCTGATTTTCTCACAGCAATAATTCAGTTCTCAGTAGTGAATATACTTTTTCTTTTTTAAAAACTTTTCAACTCGAGTCATTATATTTTCCAGTTCTAAGTCATTTTTGTGCCTCAGTTACAGCCTTTTAAGAATTCTCCTTCTCTCTTTTTTTTTTGTTAAAGTGCTGCTTTAGCTTTTCTGCAACAGCTGCCACTGTTTGAGCCACTGTACTGTGTGAGCAACAGGGTTCCTACCCTCGGGTTTCTGAATTCTCTTAAATATATGCTGTGCCCTTGCAGTTCAGACTCTGGGGAAATTAAACAAGTGGATGGTGGATGACAGACATGAATTTCCTTCTTCTGGCCACTGGGACTCCAGTCAGGCCTTTCTGGGTGTGGAAGTATCCAGCCATACCAGCTGGTGGCGATTTATGAAATTAAACGTAAGCAAATCAACCACTGCACTGGGAAAGAAAAAGTGTACATTCCTGATGGTTTAGAAATCAGAGAGTAAGTTAATGGTGAAATGTAAAAGCCCATCAATTATATGACAGCATCAATTATTTATGGGGAATGACAGCCACAAACCATGAAATTTGTAAACGTTGAATAATAAACTCAGCTGAATAAGATAAGTATGACCACTGATGGGAGAATCGCATTACATGGATTCCTCTTTTTGTTTTTTAAAGGAAAATTCTGAGGGAACCTGACCAGCTAAGAGTTTCAGAAAACTCAACCTTGTCCACCGAACCCAGGCCTTGCCTCAGGCATGGGTGATTGACCCACAAATGGACAGACATAATCATGATGGGGCCACAAGTAAGCAGGTGAATGAGAATAAAAGACAATATGCAAAATGACGATAATAATGAAACAAAGACATGGGAGAGACAGAGATGGAGTGGTAGAGAATGAAAATGAGCTACCTTGGTTCTTATTGAATGTATAGTTTGGGATTCTATTATTCACAAGACCCCTCTCTAGTTCTGGCCCTTGGATTTCAAGACTTTTTTAAAAAAATGCAGTTCACTTATACAACACACTCCCATTTATGTAAGCTAGTTTGACTATATTCTATTTCTTGCAAGCAATCTCAAACTGAGGCCAAACCCAAGTTAAGGTTATGGTGATCTGATCAATTTCACACCATGCCTTTCTTTCCTACTTTTCTTGAGCTTTAGGCTCCAATAGCCAATTGTTTATTTCAAATCTTCATTGGATATCTGAAATCACCTCAGACTTAACTATCCGTAGCATGACAACACAAATCTTGTTTTCTTTGTATTTTCATATAAACATGCTCTTATAACAATATTCTTCATCTCAGTAAATGCACCAAAATTTACCCAGCAGCTCAGGCCAAAGATTTGTCATCCTTGATTCTTCTATTTTTGTCATATATCACATCTGACTTACCTTTATAATAGACATTACTAATTTTTGTAGATATTCAGTTTGCTCTATTCTGAACACACAAAAAGACTGCATTTTCTTGTCTCCAGGAACTTAGTTCCTTAGTGCCTTTTCCCGGACAATGAAATGTGAGCAAAAGTTATATGCATCATTCCTTTGTAGAAATATTTCTACAAGGGAATTATCTTTTCTTGTCATGTGACAGATGATACTTCACATGGTAGAGCATCTGTCAGCCGGAGTTTGTAAGTCAGATCCCTCAGCTGATTCAAGATGTACAAACAGGGTGAACAAGAAACAAACCTTTGCTGTTTGTGATACCAAGAATTTGGGGTTGTTTGTAACTGCAGCATAAGCTACCCTATCCTAACTGAAGACAGTCCTCTAGTCCTATTGGCTGCATCATCAAAGTGTACCCAAAACTTGACGCATGTTACCTCCTTTTGTACCATCACTGTATTCCAGAGCACCCTCATCTCCTGCCTGGATTTACTGCAACATCCTCTTAATGCGTCTGCCATTTCCTACTCTGATATCTTATAAATATCAGGTATCATTTTCCAAAGAGCAGTCAGGCTTATTTTTTAAACATGAATTGTATCTGTTATTCTCCTGCCCAAAACTTTTCAACAACCACCCGCTAGAATAAACTGCAGTCTCTCTATGAACCACAAGACCCAATAATGTGACCCCTGTTTATTTCTCCAAACTTGTCTCCTGCCATTCTTTCATCTCTCTGCTTCAACCACATTGGGTCTCATCATTGCCAGCAAGCAGTAAGCTCATTCTCTCTTCCAGGCTTTTCTCCTGTGGTTGCTTCTATGTGGAATGTTTTATCTCAAGACCTCTGTATGGCTTGACTTCCTCCTTCCCATTGTACAAATCTGTGTTCCAAGATTATGTCCTCTACTTTACGTAAAACACATCCTCCAATTGCCCTGCTTTACTCTGTAAAGCACTCTTCGAACTTTCCTATTTCTTTATTTTTTATATTTGCTTAATGTATGTTAAGCAAACATAATTATTTTTCTAGACTACCAATACCACAAAGCAAGGATTTTGTTTTTCAGTGCTCTGTCCCTAGAATATAAAAAAGTATCTGGTGCTTACTGGGATTCAATAAATATTTATCAAATGAGTGAATTAATGAATAAGTAGCGTAAACAATCAGGACATCAAAACAATACTGCAATGAAGCGAAAACAATTAGAACCAATACTCTTTTATACATCTTTAACCTAGTCTGTTTGTTTAACAGAGCAAAAAATAAATCAAAATACTGCTAGATAATCAATTTATTCAGCTTTTATCTATGATCTACCAATTATAATTCATTTATTTAGAAAAAGCTGATATGTTCAAGTTGACTTGCTTAAATTGGCATACTGAAACTAGGAGTCTTTTTAAAAAGGGAATCAGTGCAGGATATGTTTCAAGTTACAAGAGCAATAACTGAATTTCTCAATCCAAATTATCTATACTTTCTACAATAGACCCAAGAAATTAGCAGAAAAATAAAAGGATATGAAAGCAAAAGAATGGACTCAAAGACAGGATAGGTAAGTGAATTAAGTAGAAGACACTAGATTAGAAAATTTCTGTGGAAAATAACTTTCTGAATAATTTAGCTAGAGAGAATCAATGAGTATAATTTGTCGACGAGCTGTATGTGTGACCAATATGCTTATTCGTCATCATCACATCCTCGATGACGTGAGTTTATGTGTATGTCCATCACATGCCAAGATGATGCATGAAAACTTCCTCCAGTGGGGCATATCCTTGGATTGTTATTCTAGTGGAAATGATGGATATGCACTGATACACTTGCTCAGTTATCACTTTTCACTCACGCAACATGCTACACTTTTGCAAAGCAGATAATCCAGGTGTGGAACATTTACTATGACCAATCGATATATTGAAGATAACTAGCTTTCGAAGGAACTGAGTTTCTTTTTCTGGCCTCGGTGACATTCCAATGAGGAACATCCAATGAGTTGTGAGAACTGGGTCCGTTTCTTGTCTCTGTGACTTTCCAATGTTGAGTATGTCATTTAACCTTTTAATGGAGAATGCGGATGAGGATAACATATACCTATCCTAAAGATTTCATAGGTTGTTGTGAAAAGAAAATAACACTTGTCAAAGACATGTTTTGTAAGCTGGCTATTTTAGCTGTTTGTTTTTCTTTTGCTTCTTTGAGGTAATTTAAGATATCCTTTAAATTGAAGTTGCCATATTTATACAGTTCAAAGTAAGAGGGAAATAAAGGGTAAGCACCGACATGGATAGGTTTGGCCCTTGGTCTTTATTTCTACTTGAGATTAGTAATGTTCATATCTAGTTAAGAAATGCTGAAATTACAATAATTAGAAAATGACACTGCTGTTTCTTAAAACACACAAAAGTACCAAGTGCTCTCTCATTTGAAAACCCTGTCACCTGTTTCCATACCTAATCATTTCCAAATAATTGCTCTCCTACCCAAGGAAAAAAGCTAAATTCATGTTCCATCATAAAATGAAACACATTATAGCTGTCATGTGAATGAGAAAAAAACAAAATGAGGAGAAAAATGCATAAGATTGTGCATTGTATGAAACCTCCTTGCTCCAACAATACGTAAATCGACACACTCTGAAATCTAAAGCTCCATGGTCTCTAGTTATTTTGCTGCTTTGTTTGCTTGAGTAATTCCCCTGTTCATCACTAAATATATCGCAAAGATCTTATTAAGTAAGCAGAATAGGAGGCATGATGAATACTCTGATGAAGGCATTTAGTTTCATAAGAAATACTGCTCATAACGATTTTGTGATCAATTATCCAAGCCCACTTCAATCTCACACTCAGAAGTCACTTTAGGGAAGTGATTAGTTACAAATCCAAAAAACAAAGGATATCAAACAATCACTGTACACCAGGAATCTCAAGTCAATAAAGATAGCTCTAAGGAAAATAGCATAAGAAAACTCCTTATTCTTAATGAAATCCATCCTGCTATCTTTTTCATACATATAACACATACTACCCACAGATGTAAAAGATAAGGTTATGGCTAAATGAATCTGATCACCCATTTTCACCATCAAATAGACCAAGAGAGTTACCGCATATTTAATTACCCATGTAACCCAAGTGAAGAACGGTCAGCTAGCTTTGGCTCAATGACTAGGTTTAGCTGATATTTATAAAATTTATCTGCTTTTTGGGGGGGAACTGAGCTCAAATTACATCATCTCGGATGTTCACTGATCATGTTGTTCCTCCTACCTCATGGTGATTCTTGGCAAGCCATTCCTTAATGGTGCTGAGGGCAATGACTGCAGCAGGCTCATTGGGAAAGCCTAGATGAAGAGCAGAAAAAAAAAAACAAATGAACAATGAAAGATGAAGGCAATAGAGAGGTTAATCATGCTATGATACTGGAGTTTTCTCATTTAAATATTCAATTCAACCAATGAGTACAGGCCTCAGTAAGATGCACATGGGTATGAAGCCTGTGATCCTGCACACAGGTATTAAGAGGGCTGGTCCTGCACCAGTACAGACTTAAAAAAAAGACAATAAAGAATTTGTCTCTAATCCTATAACAATATCAATTAAAAACATATTTACATATGCTTAATAGATTATAATGTTCTTTCATATTATTTTATTGTAAGAAGTGCTCAGATTAAAGTTTATTATACTCAGTTTAAAAAAAAGTACATGTGTCTCAGAGAAAACATGTACTTAGCCCTGGGTTCATTCTGCCAGTCACAAGGCCAGCAGAACTGCACCAATGAACCATGCCATAGAAAACTATCGTCAGAATTCAGAGGGTAGCTCCTGTTTCACTTGGGGCCATCAGAGGTGATGCCTGGAATTCAGACAGCATGACCTAACCAGGTCTTGTTGTATAGGTTTGGTTTTAGAAGAGCAGCAAGAATGACAGACTTACGCTTTGTCCCAGGGAGCAGAAGCATACACGCTCAGAGTCTCCCAAACACGTTTAGAATATCGGTTTAGCTGATCTAAATCAAACACGTTCCTGGACCTGCAGAATCATCAGACATTCTGCCAATAGTGATGGTACGTAAAGGAATAAACTTATAAATTTATCTATTTATGGAGCAGGAAGAAGAAGAGATGGGAGTGACTATGCTACTGAAACTACTCTCGTTTGAGCTCATCACTGGCTTCCTAATCACCAAATCCCATCACCTTTTACATCATCAAGCTCTCTGGTATTAGATATGTTTCACTCGTTTTTTGTTTTATTTGCCTCTCCCAGATTTTTATTTTTCTTAAGTTTATTACTTATTGTTTTAAAGTTTACAATTCAGTGGTTTGGACCATGTTTATAAAGTCTTGATTTTACAGACTAATTCCAGAATATTTTTATCACTAATCTAGAATATTTCACCAGTTCCAGAATATTTTTATCATCCCATAACGAAACTCTGTACCCGTGAATGGTCACTCCCCGATCTGTCACCCAAAGCCCCTGGTAACCATTAATCAACTTTCTGTCTTTATGAATGTGTGAATTCTCCTCCTGAATTTTTCAACCCTGCCTTCTTCCATGTCTTCTTCTTCCTGTTTGACCAATTCTTTCCTGGTTTCTTTCTCTAGCAGCATTCAATAAATGTGTGCCACTCCCAGCATCCTAAACTCAGCCTTCTTTTTCCCTTTCTGCTCTGGCTTCTCTATGAGGATATCTTCTAGTCCAGAATCTCCTGGGACATTGGCCATACAGATGCAGAAAGAGAGAGAGATGTTCCAGAAATGGAGAGAAGCAATACTTAAAAGATCCAGTTTTATTGGAGGGCAAATATGTATTCTAGTAGCTCAAACTGATGGTTAGATCTCAATAGGTCTTCAGAAAAGAACGAGTGAGAGGAAAGGAAAAAGACAGATACTGTCCCCATTTCCAAGAATTGTTGCTTTTCTGATTAGGTTTCTGCAGGTTTTGCTGGATAGTGCGTTAGGAAAGGCGACAAAACAAATCCGAGCCAAGCTTCATTTTTCTTAGAGACAATAACCGTGATACAGAAAATGTGCATAAGTTCTTGAACCTTTGTAATGTCTACCAAATTTTGGATTGTGCATTTGTTATGAATTGTTTAATCCTATTCGTGTTCTTTAATCAATGCATCAAAATGTAAAACCCTTAAATTTTCTTTAAAGTTAACTGTCAGTTAATTTATTTAAAAATTATTACCGAACCCCACATGAGTAGCTATGTCACACTTTTAATGAATACCTGTCCTCTAAAAGCCCAAAGTCTAGTGGAGGAAACAGACAAGTAAAGAGGCAAACAAAATGCAGCATGACTCGTGTATTAGGGGTATGTGGACAGATAAAGAGGACTAAGCAAGAAAAAAGTGTGGGCTTGCAGGAAATAACAGAATATTTGAGGAAGAGAGCTGCACGATGGGGAACCAAGGAGATGTTGTCCTCAGAAATTAAGGAATTAATGGGAAAGGAATTAATAGTCCTAAGGAATTAATGGGAAAGGCTAGGAAAAATGAAGGGGAGAAGAAAGCAGGAACAGAGAACAAGTGAGCTGCAAAGAAGGAGGAGGCCAGGATGGGCATTTGCTGTTAGGGGATTAACCACAGGAGGCCTTTTCAGTCCATCTCTGCCCTGAATTGAACACCTACATTTATAATTGCCGCGATACTTCTCCTTGATATGCTTCAGCACCAGAAATGCAATACATGTTCCTACCTAAAACAAACGTCATCCTGGCTTTCTGGTTTGTCTATGGCTTTACCTCTCTCCTAGTTACCGCCATATTTGACTGCCTTTCCTGTCGGTAACTGAGTCCTAAAGGCACTGTTCCTCTGAACTATTGTCCACCTTCCCTTCCTTTCCCCCCTTTCCCATTGATTTCATTCAAGGTTTGATCGGCCCTCACCCAGACAACTGCAGCTGATAACTGTGCTCCTTTGGTCTTCCTTCCCTTCTCCAGTCTATCCTGGGAGCCGCTTTTAAGTGATTCTTCCTACAGCACAGTTATCATTACACCCCAACCTTCCACAAAACAGAGGCAGCCTTTCTTGACTCTCCAACACAGAATAAACATGAGCACCTTAGCTTAGTGTTACACATTCCAGTGACCCCAGGGGGCCTTTCTAGATTGGTGTTTCAGTTTCCTCTTATTTATTCTCAACTTATAAAATTCCTCTCCAAATTTTAAGTATGTTTAATAAGTACTTACATCATAAAATTATAGGGCTATATAAAATTAGTAAATACTGCAATCACGCTCAGTTGCAATGACCATCAGCATTAACATTCACCTTTAGAAGACATAATTCCCCACAGAGAAATGATACAAGCTGTCACAGAACCATGGCAACTGTGGTCAGTTCTCAGTTATTTGTGACCTCCTGATCACTCTCTCTCATATTCATCAAAGCATCTGGCACGGTGTCATGGTTTTCATCTTAACCTCAAGGTTTGCTATAACCCTGGGTGATTTCAACATCCAAGAGAGTGACCCACCCCACACCTAGCCAGTCCATTGACCCACTCATCTTCCACAACTACCTCCTTCATGGATCGTGCTCTGGACCTTGATGCAGCATTCCCAATTCAAAGTTACTAATTTAAGCAGGGCTCTCTCAAAACCTGTTTTCTTGTTAGTTTGTCTGCTCAGCAACTTTCTAAGGAATACTCCTTTGCCGGCATTTGAAGCCAACTCTAGCTTCAAGCCACTCCCCCCAAGTTAATGGCAACATTTCTCTCCTCAAGGAGCTGGCTCCTCCCTGTGTCTCTAGCCTCATCTCATGTTGCATTGCTCTTTGTTTCCTCCACTCCAATGACACAGTCATCTTTCTGGTCTTTGAATGTGGTATTTTTATTTTGTCTTCCTGTCATCATAAGGCCTTGCTCGTTCTCTTTCCTCTTTCTGAAAAGACACTTCCCCTCTTCTTTTCCTAGTGTATTTCTATTTTATTCGTCCTCTGCTCAGTGACCACTTCTTCGGGAAAGGCTTCTCTGACATGGAGGACTCCCTATGTTGTGTTTTCAAAACACCATGTACCTTTACCTCACAGACCCATCACAGTTGCAATTCTACATTTATTTATGTAAATATGTGATTAATAACCTTAACAGAGTGAAAACCCTGGGAGGCAGATAACACATCTGTCTTTGCTTATCACTGGATACCTAAAACATCGCTAGCACATAGAGAATGATCAGTAACTAGGTGTTGAATGACTGACTGGATTACAGACTTGTGGATCTTCCTACATACTGACAACAGGAAAAGGCTCACTCCTGGGAGCAAAAAGGTGTTTAGCCTTAGAGTATGGGGAGGAGAAAGGGATGCTGAGAAGGTACTCAACAGATTGTTATATTCAGAATATTCCTTTTCATCCCTGGGGAAAAATATTGAAAAGATTTATGAGAAAATCTAGTTCCTGATAGGAAGATGTTTTGTGATTAATTAAAAGGGGAGAAAAATATCAAGATGAGTATTTCTGAAAATATGCCTGCTATCGGTGGACATGGATATACAAGATAAAACATGACGTTCAGGGTAAAGAGCAACAGGACAATTCTTTCTCCACTTAACTGCAAGACCTCCAGGGTGACAAATAAGACCAATGAATAGACAAAGACAGATTTTAGCCTAGGGATGGGCTCCCAAGAGAGCAAGCCTTTCCTCAAAACATCACAACATATTCTGGTCACCAGGAAACTTTTGTTCACAAAAGCAGAATGGCCACCCAGAGGGGAGGCTACAGACAAGTTTCAGATGAATCACTGAATTGGATGACATGGGAAATTTCTTCCAAGTATGAGGGTCAATGAGGCTGAACAAGCCATGAATAATTTAGGGCCAGGCATGCAGGGAGTTGCATGTGTGTGTGTATGCAGGTGCGCACAGATTCTGTGCTTCTACTGGAATTCTAAAGCTTAGTTTTCTACTCAATAGGATGGCTTCATAAAATTAACTTTTATTGTAAATGTGTAAGTTAACTTACACAATTTACAAATGATTTTTTTATTTACTTTTGTATAGAAAGTGCTTGCAATTTTTACACACACACACCCCCCATTATGCAGCTCAAGGTACAAGATACTTCTAATACCCCAGAAAGCTGCCTTGTCCTGAGTCAATGCCCAGCCCTGAAAATAACCACTATTCTGACTTCTATAATCGAAGATTAGTTTTCCGTTTTTATACTTCACATACACAGAATTATATAATGTGTGTTCTTTTCTATGGATTTGTTCAAAATTATGCCTGTCTGATTTATTCATGGTGTTACATATAATAATAGCTCATTTTATTGGAGTGCTGCATTCCATTGTATGGATACTCCACAATCTGTTTATCCAGTCTAGTGTTGATGAATAACCGGACTGTTCCCAGTTTGAGACTATTATGAGTAAAGCTGCCATGAACATTCTCATACATGTCTCGCTGGACATAAGCATGTGTTTCTGTCGAGTATATATCCAAGAGGAAGGGCTGCCAGATGCCATGTTATGCTTGACTCTGGTAGATTCTGCCAGTTTTCCAAAGCAGCTGTGCCAATAACACTCCCACCAGAAGTATATGAGAGTTTAAAATAATGTGTTTTAATAATCTCTGCTGATCTATTTATTTAGCATGTTGAGACGTACTTTCTAATTATAATCTCTTGACCACATTTCAAGCTATTAAAGATAGCTTTAGGCCATTCGGTACCTTTTATAACCAGAAGCCCAGACAAGTTTTATGATTTGCCTGTCTTCTCACTGCAAAGCAGTGATGTTCTTAAGCCAAGAAAGGACAAACTCTGTCAACAGAACATCAAAGCAATTTAAATAAGAGAGACGGAAGTGAAACAGCAAGTTGAATTTACGGTAGTTTTCATCCACAGCACATCGAATAACTCATTAGGTGGTCATTTTCCTTCTACTTGGTTATTAAGCCGATATTTAGTTTCAACAAATTTCACTATAGAAAGATACGGCAATAAAGACCCATTGAAGATTCTACCCCACCTCTAAACTGTATGATTGTTGGTATTGTCGAAAACCCAGAACGGTTCCCATACAGCTACGGTGAATCTGGTTTTCACTTTGCTATGGACAATTCTCCCCTCTATTTATTTATTTATTTTTTACTATTATTGATAATTCCCTATTATCTTTAACTTTATCCAAAGGCTGCCATGCAGAAACTAATTTTGTTCACCTGATATAAAATTCAAATATATGTTTACCAGAACTCTAGCATATTCCGCTAAAATAAAGATAGACATGACTACTCTGCCAATAAAACTGTCCTTTTTGGAGTCAGAAGCAACAGATTAGCTTTTGTTTTAAACTTCAAAATGAAAGTCTGTTTGGGGCTATAGATTACCATATCATAGAAAGGCATATGGTGATACTTTAAATCAATCGTTTCGAAGAGGTTCTTACTACCAAAAAAATAAAATAAAATTGAACATGATTTTGGTATAATAATAATCTGGTATAATCAAGCCAGGCTTTAAAGCCTTAACCCCATGCACCATTTAGAGTCTGCCCAGGGCTTCCCTCAACATCCCCTTCTAGATCTGTTGCCAGGTCTCACCTCGGCTTTAACTGCCTTTCTAGCAGTTTGTAAGAAGACAGCGCCCTAGAGACCAATGTCCAGGCAAAACTCACAAATCTAAAATCTATTCTTTAGGCACTCAGTCATTTTATTTTCAGCTGAACAATGCCTTTTGTGGTGGTTTTAACCTCAGAGGGTTTTCATTCATACCCTCACCCCACCCAGCCAAGCTGTGATAAAATACTAGCGATTTTATGAAATCATAAATCCCTGTGTAGACTGCATATTATTTAGAAAGTAGTTGCTATACTAGCCAGCCTTCCAAGTGACTAAAAGCACCAAATTGGTACTGTATTACTATAAATATGCAGAAGTTAGGAGCAGTAGTTTGAAAAAATCAAACTCCCTTGAACTCTGCACATGAAATTCACATCTACTTCTGAGCTCTCCATCCCTGCCAAGTCTTTAATGAGGAAAGCATGGCGCCGTGTTATTTTTATTCACACGCATACCCTCAAAATAGAAATATTATGAAGTTATCAAACGTGAGACTTTCAGCACCGATAGAAACCTATGAGTGTCCTAAGTGAGAAGGATGTATCACTGGGCTGATGAATATGTTGACATCAGTTGAACAGGGATTGTCAACATTGACTACCAATGCAAAATTATACTTTGCTTGAAAATTTCAGAGAATATAACCATAATATTTTTCCATCTTAGCACACAAGTTCTGTTGTGGGATCGCAGGGAATGAAAACAGTATACGTTTCAAGCTCTGGTGAAAAGAAATACAAATGTGAGATGAGTTGTGTGTTGTTATTTTAATTTCTCCTGAACACACACACGCACACCCTACCATGCATGGGGAGGAGATTGGAGGGCATAGATGGAGGGTGTGGTGGGAAGTACTAGGCAATACATTTATTTCATTTTTAAAAATCTCAACACAGCTTTCAACAACCTCTTACCCCAGGCCTCCTTCCAACCCATAAAAGCAATTCTGATAGCACGATGAAATCAAATTACTTGAGAGAAATGAGCTGAAGGAAGCTCACCGTTAAGCAATTGCTAGACCAGCCACTCAGACCATTCCGGCTAAAGGCTGAGTTTCACAAAAGATAAAACAGGTGAAGTAATGAGAGTGACACTGGCCCCTGTTACTGCAGTGAGCATGGCAGCAGAATGCTAAAAAGGTGTCACTGGCTTCACCCAGGAGCACAAAGGGGCGCCTCGTAGGCAAGGGTGCGGTGTCCACAGTCTGCCGTTAAGAGAGTGGAATTGCAGCTGTTTTGTGATCCAGCTTTGTTATATGAGTATATACACATAACATGGCATATTCATAAGTTGCGTAACCACAGCAGATGCTGACGATGTACTGCATGTATCTTCTTGGCGTATGCCATTTCCTTGTAAGCTGCTTTGACTTAAACCTGCCAGCCCCTTTTACCTGAGGGCTCCTCCTGGTGGCCAGAGATTCCTTTGCCACATGTAGGGCAAATCTAAAGAGCCAGGAAACAAGGCCCTCCCCACAAAAAAATATTCTTCAAACAATGGTTAATGAGAGTTGCTGGGTAAACACTACAGCCCCCTCACCCCTCAGGGGGATAATGCTGAGGTGTGAGTTTTATAGTTTCCCAGAGCTGCTCAGCGAGATCACACTCCACTTGCCCACAGTGGCAAGTGCCTTGATAATGCATTCTTTATTTGCTTCCTTTCTTTGTCTCTCTTTCCAAAAATCACCTCCAAAATTAATGACGTACACCCAAATCCCTGCTTTTCAGTCTGCTTTTTGGGGGTAGTTGAACCATGACAGCAACCAAGATGTATTGACGAATCTGAGACAACGAAGTGTCATGTCTGATCCTGCGATCACCCTCTCTCCACTGTATTCTAGTTGTAATCTCTAGCACATGTACAGTAGAGAAATGTTCTATAAAATAGCTAATTAAGTGGGGAGAAGGAGTTGGGGAGCTCACTGGCTTTCATCATCAAAGCACCATAATATTTCATTTTGGGGAGTATGGAGGTCATCTAGTCCAGGCACACATTGGCATGCAAACCTGGCCCACTAGTCAAGACAGCACTCTTGCAATACTAATAAACTACTGCTATTGCTACTGCTGTTAGCATTTATTGAGCAATTATTATGTGCAAGTTACTCTACTTAGTAGCATTTATATGTATTATCTCATTTAATCTTCATAAAAATACATTTATATATATTATTTAATCTTCATAAGAATACAATGGAAAGTAGAAAAGAAAAAGAAATATGAGTTGCTTGTAAATGGACAGCAGCTTTTTTGTACTGAGGAAAAAGGGCAAAGATAATTGAATTTATATTGAAAACACTCAAGGCCGGTGCAGTGTCTCATGCCCTTAATCTTTGCATTTGGGGAGGTTTTGGCAGGAGGATCTCTTGAGCCAAGGAGTTCTAGACCAGCCTGGGCAACACAGAGAGATCCCATCGCTACAAAAATATTAAAAAATAATTAAAAAAATCAGCCAAGCCCATGCCTGTAACCCAAGCTACTAAGGAGGCTGAGATAGGAGGATTACTTGAGACTACGAGTTGGAGGCTGCACTTCAGCCTGGGTAACTGAGTGAAGCCCTGTTGAAAGAGAGAGGAAAAGAAAAAAAAAGAAGAAAGAAGGGAGGAAGAAAGGAAAAGAGGAAAAGAAAAGGAAAGAAAAGAGAGAGAGAAAGAAAAAGAGAAAGAGAAAGGAAGGAAGGAAGGAAAGAAAGGGGAGGGGATGGAATGGAGGAGAGAGGGAGAGAGGGAGGGAGGGAGGAAGAAAGGGAAGGAAATGAAGGAGGAAGGAAGGAGGGAGGAAGGAAATGCCAAGAGTTGTGTAAAGTATGGTGTGACTTTGTCATGTGAGCTTTAGTAGACTCAATATGACCCAGTAAGGCAGTTTGGACTTGCATCTGCTTGAAGAGAAAGTAATGATATGCTATGGTGGGCATGGTGGGAGCCTAGGCTATTCTTAGAAGCCAAAGCATCTCTGGCTTCCACATAAAATAAATCAAACCTGGAAAACTTCCTTCAAAATGTATATAATCTTTCCCATTTTACAGAAGAGGAAAAGTGGCTTCTGGAGGACTCAAGCAAGGGACAGCACCAGTATACCAGCCCTCACCCCGTCCACACCCTCGCCTTGAGCCTGCAGCCTGGCATGCCGTTGGTCCTCAGAATGGATGAAACGTACCAGAAAGCCTCTATGTCAGAGACTGTAGTCTGGATGTTACATAGTTTCCAACCCCAAAGAAAGGAAATCAGATTGGAAGCTCCTATGGGTGGAGCACCAAACATGTGGCCTCCTGCATAAGCCACATCCAGAGGACCCATGGGATCAGATGTGCTACCCGCTTTCTCAGGTAGCAGCACCCGTTCTACCATTTAACATCTTCATTGCCGAGTGTGGGTGGGACCCAAAGAGTCTCTTGAGAATGTAGAAAAGTGGGCAGTTCTGATCGTCCAATTACACTGAACATTTAGGTACCATCATTCTGAACATGATAGGAGCATGTGAATTTGTGGTCCGCTGGCTCACTATAGAACTTCCGTGACATCACGTACTTCCCCATGGTCCTGTCTTACCCCTTTCTTTATTTTATTCAGCTTAGCACTGATGTCCCTAGCAGGGCCTCCAGAATTAGTTATAACATAAAAAGGGAAAAGGGAAGTTTTGTATTTCTTCTCATCTTAATCTCTTCACATCCATTCTTTCATTTCACTTGACATTATGTGTGCCAAAGCAAATGACACTCCATAAATTCTACGATATTCCACCTTGGTCTTGAGACACTTTTCCTTTCATTTATTTAAAAAAATGTGAAACAAAGTTTTCAAGTTGTGTTTCTTCTGCTCTGCAAAACAGGTATCACTGAGCTGCATTTTTATAGGACACAAGGTTACAATCTATGCAAGCTTCACCAGCTCCTCAAACTTATGAGCTCCAGTGTCTATTTCTGAGGGTATTTTTAAAATCACCTTTTGCCTACGGAATTATAATAATGACGGGAGAAACGGCTCGTGAAATAAATTCTATTCTATGCAAGCTGTTCCCGCTACCCCCTGGGTAAGTCTTCTGAGAAAGGAGATGAAAGATCTCATAGAATCACCTGGAATAGGGTTTTTAGAAATTCTTTCTTAAAAGAACATTTTTCCTACAGGGGTAATCAAAGGAGTTCATTGAGGACATCACATTTGAATAGAAAAGGCTTATACGGGGATGTACTGAGAGATTAAAATGCAATTTCTGCTTATTGAATGGGTGGCATTCAATGGTGCATAGTCCTGGTAGCCAGTGATCTTTCCAAACATAAAGCATACCACATCATGTCCGCGCTAGGAGGCCCCCAGTGGCTTCCTCTGCACTTATGACCAAAATCCTCACCTTCGATTGCGGGGCTCTTTTGCTGCTTTTATTACTACCTGAAATGATGTCTGTTTTGTTTTCGTGGTTATTTGCGTGTCTACCCTGCTGGAATTTAAGCTCCATGTGACAGTGCTCTGTCTATCTTGTTCTCCTTTCCACCGTCCGGCCCAAAGCAAAAAAGGTTCAACATGGTGTCGTGGCACATTTGCGAACACAAGAACTACCTGGCTGCTCCTGTGTCCTAGGAGGCTGCCTAGCATCCTGCAGGGATTCTGTACCACCTGAGGAATCGAGGAATCTGTGGAATTCTGTAGTGCTCTCTGTCCATAGGAGCTTCCAATCTGATTGCTTTTCTTTGGGGTTTGAAACCATGTAACATCCAGACTGGAATCTGATGTAGAGGCTTTCTGGGATGTTCCAACCATTCTGAGGACCAAAGGCATGCCAGGTTCCAGGCTCCAGGCTAGGGTGTGGGCTGGTATCCTGGCACGTGACCTTGATCAACTTAAATACGTGACCTAGGAGAATGAGAGCTAGGTCCCCTTGGCTTTAGGTGTTGACAAAGGCCTCTGTCCTAGCACCCCTAGACTAGGGCAGAGTGCAGGATCTCTTTCAGGGACATAGCACCAGACAGGATCTCTTGGCTTTGTTACTGACGCTCAGGATGTAAACCACTTCTGTCCCAAAGAGCTTCTGTGCTCTCACGGGCAGAGAGGTGCATGATTCTCCAGAAGGAGGCAGGCTGAACATGTCACCACTGCCTCAGTAGCACTCACCATTATTATCCTAGGGTAGAAGAAAGAAAGATAGCCCTCAAATCCTCTGACGATTGGCTTCTGCTCTTCAGTGATAGTCAAGCTCCCTGAAGGCCTGAGTTTATAAACTGCCCTCAAAATTCCAGGAATTCCTCTGTAAAACTTCTGTGCCCAGCTCCACGCAGGTGAACATTTGGCATGGAGAATCTTTCCTTTTCATATTTGAACCTTAAGACAGACTTTGGCCATAATGCTCTATTCTGAGGTCTGTCTGACTTCAGCTGCTGGTAGCACATGGAATTTGCCTAAATAGGAGTGGTTCAGTGGCAAGACTCCTATTCTATGGTTTGGTTAGAATATACAATGGCAGCCACACCTTTGCTGATCGAGACAGAGATCAAAGCAATTTTAAGGACTGAGATTATGATTAAGAATAATACATTATTTGATATGATTTTGTGATTTAAAGTACATTATATGATATAATTAAAATCTGCTGAGGGACATCATTCTAAAACTCATTTTCAAAGACATTCCAAAAGACATCAAGTGAGGCATTCCTAAAATTCCAGTGTTAAGTCAGAGGACATAGCCTCAAGTTTGACATAGGCAGTAACACCAGTAAATTGTTGTGATGCCTTTTTTAGTTCACTTTCTGAGTGTGCTGGATAAGTGTTCCCAATTCTTTGCTTATCTTTGCCATCTGAATTTGCAGAGCCCGCCCCCCTGGGGGGAGCATATTTCCCTGCCCCACAGATGTTGAGTTTGGCCATGTGACTTGCTTTAATCAGTGGTAAATGAGCAGATGTGAGGTTTTAAAAAGTGTTTGCTGGTATGGAAAGAGAATGTCTCAGACAGACACTGCGCTTTCAGACAGGTACCCGAAATGAAAAGATGGAAAAGAACTGAGCCCAAGAGAAGCCGAGAGTCCAGCTTAATCAGTTAAACCACAGCCAACCCGCAGTCTCGCAGTCTTGTAAACAAGACAGTATGTGCTCTCTGCTGTCAGGCACTTGGTTTTAGAGGTTGTTTGTAATGCAGAAAATATGACTGATACATTGAGTGGAACTAATAATGCTGGTGAACATACAATGTTTCAGAAATCCCTCTGAGGATGTACAAAACTTGAAGATAATTCTCATTCCTATCTAGGTCTTTGCCACCTTTGGAATCTGGCTTCAATTACTATCTGTCCAAGGTAAAAATATTCTCTACATAATAAATTCTGCTTACCAATTTGATGAATTCAAAGAGAGCTGAGAACTGGTTTGAGAGAAACTCTGGTTTTAGAGTCAGACCTACCAGGCATTGAATCCCTTCCCTGGAAAGTACAATCTGAGTGAGCAAAACAGGTCTCTATTCCTCAATGTCTTCACCGGTAACATATAAGAGGGAATAAGTATACTCTCTCGTTGTGAAGATTAAACTGCACAAGTCACATGCGTTTTGCTCCCCTCCAGGTCTTCTTGCCCTAAATGTATCTTATTTGCTTAATAAGGTAAGAAAGTTGAAAGATGTAAAAAAGCCTAAAGGTACAGGAATGCAATTGTGCACAGGAGGCCTGGAAACCCAGGTGAGCGCTCCATGCTTTTCAATGTGCCACAGAGTAACGACTGGAAGTATAGGTGGGTTCAGTTTTCAAGATCAAGTGTGGTTTCATTATCCCCTCTCTGCCCCTGGAACTTGACGTTACCTACATTTTTTTTTTCAGAATCTCTTCCTAAGGCTAGAAAATACAATTTTTGGTAAGAGGAACAGACAGTAGATAAACAGATTTTAACAAAACTGCCTCGTTTAAAGCTAAACCTCTGAGGAAATTATATCATACATGTCATTGTCTACAATATCAACCCCCAAAAGAAACTTGTTAAACTCCCCAAATTGCTATACAGCGGATTTCACCACATCCTAATAATATGGATATGTTTCTTTAAATCATCTAAAATGAATTTGGAATGACCTGAGTAATCGACTGTGATTCATGCAATAATTGCATACAAGATCTTTTACTATTCTACCTAAAACAGTCCCTTGGTTGGTTTTGGATTTCTAAGTTTTACCCAAACATAAGTTACTGCTCCTGAAAATGCCTAGAGAGATGTAATTGGAAGTGATGCATGTACCATTTCCCTCAAACAGACAGAACCTGGCTCATTCCTCTTAACCACAGGAAGGCACTTGGGGTATAGTGAACGTTTGACGAATGATAGGAGAATGAGAGACCAAATAAGCCACAGAATTTTAAAGGAGGAAAATTGTATTTTAAAATGCAAATTTCCCACAGCAAGCATCATTGTTTGTCTTAATAATGAATGACAGTATTTCGCAAACTATGAGCTCTGGACTAAGTTTGTGGTAGAATAATGAAACCCCAGAAAGGCATATATCTCATCAAAAATCAATTTGTTCTCCTGCTTGAGCTGTAGTAAGCAGATAACAAGATAGCATGGAGTTGTAATGTGCCATGAAAACCTGCTGGGGCAAGAAAAGAAGTTGAGGATGTGCTCACAGTGGAAATAAATACCCATTTAAACACAAATGTTAGAGATTTACTTTGATGGACCTTTTTGGGAAAGTAGAACTTTTGTGTACATTGAAGGTAGTCCTCTGGGGAAAATCAAGTCGATGTTTTTGCAGTATTTCACTTATGAACACCTGACATTTTTCTTCTTATAAAGTAACAGGCCTTCATTTTTGTCCCTAGGCTCAAAGAAAATTAAGAGTCAGGAGGATGACAAAATGAGAGCCAGAGCATCATCTTTTTCTTACTTTCCTAGATATCCTAGATGGTGAGAATAACACAATATAGGCAGTTCAACACATAAGGAGTTTGGAAGTTGTCACTCTGTCCTAACACATGTGCTAACAGGTGAAGACGTAAACCAACTAAAAGTAAGCAACAAGTTTCTTTAGATCCATTGAAGAAGTGAGGTCACAGAGAAAATTGCTGCCCCCAAAATTGGAGGGACAAACAGGTGAGTACCGAGAATCACAACTGACCTGAGCAGAAACCCCCTAGCAGAAACCTCTGCAGGAACAAGTACTGGAGTAGAAAAGCCTAAACTCTAATTGAAGGATTGCTGGAGACACCACGTGGACAAGTCTTTAGGGGGATCTATTCATCCGGGGCCATCATGGTTTTGTGAGTTTTACCTCCAGGAGCTGGACCAGGTTCTTACAGTAAATATTAGAAAAAATCCCCTCATGCTCCAGAAGTGGGGGAAGTGGAGGAAGTGTGGGGAAGAAACATCTTGAAATATGCCACAGCATTCTGTTTGTCACAACGAAACCTGCCCTCAAGAGAAAATCTTTTACCTGAGGCTAAACTATTGGGGTTCTATCAGATCCTAAGCAACCTGGGGAAAGGGAAATACTCCACTCCAGCCCATCCCACTCTAGCCCTCCATATAGAAGAGAGGAAATGCCTAATTCCAGCTTACTCCAGCCCTCCTGCCCTACCTAAAAGAGGTGGAGGACCTAAGAAACACTTGAGAGATTCACAGTTCAGAGGTACAGGGCTGCAGAAAGACCGAGGCCTAATCACATGACTACATAATACATCTTCTCCCCTGACATCAAACCTCCACATGAATGAAGGCTTATTTATTATAGTTCCTTTTTTTCTTCTACGTAGTCCATTATGTCTGGCTGTCAAGGAAAACTTATAAGGCTTGCTAAAAGAAAAAAGCAAAGTTTAAAGAGACAGATGGAGCATCAGAATTAGATATGGCAGAGATACTGAAATTATCAGACCAGGAACTTAACAGCATCACACTGGAAGTCCTAGATAAAGCAGTAAGACAAGAAAAATAAAATAAAAGGCATACTGATGAGAAAGAAAGAAGCAAAACTGTCTTTATTCATAGATGACATGCTTGTCTGTGCAGGAAATCCAGGATTGACCAAAAAATCCTGAAGAAAATAAGCAATTATAGCAAGATTGCAAGAGACAAGGTTAATATGCAAATGTCAAACATTTTCCTATGTACCAACAATGAACTAGTAGATTTTGAAATTAAAAACAAAATACCATCTACATCAGCCACTCTGAAAATAAATACTTAGGTACAAATCTAACAAAATACGTAAAAGATCTATATGAGGATAACTCCAAAACAGATCAAGGAAATCAAAGAAGAATCAAATAAATGAAGAGATAGTCTATGTGCATGGATAGAAATACTCAATGTTGCTAAGATGTCCGTTCTTCCTAACTTTATGGTTGGAAAGAAGAATCTATGCAATCCCAACCCAGATTTCAGGAAGTTATTTTGTGAATATAAACAAATGGATTCTTAAGTTTAAGTGGCGAGATAAAAGTCGCAGAATAGCCAACGCATATTGAAGAAGAATAGTCACAGGACTGACACTACCTGACTTCAAGACTTACTATAAAGCTTCAGCATCAAGACAGTGTGGTATTGACAAAAGGATGGACAAATAGATTGCTGAAGAAGAGTACAGAGTCCGTGAATAGACCCTCATAAACATAGTCAACTAATCTTTGCCAAAGAACAAAGGCACTACAATGAAGCAAGTTTTCAACAAACTGTTCTAGAACAACTGGACACTCACATCCAAGAAATGAATTGAGGCACAGATTTTACACACTTCACAAAAAATAACTCAAAGTTAATCATAGTCCTAAATTTAAAACAAGGAGCTATAAAACTCCTAGAGGATAACAGGATAAAACCTAGGTGACTTTGGTATAGTGGCGACATTTTAGATTCAACACCAAAGATATGCTTTATGAAAAAGAAATAAGCTAAATTTCATTAAAATTAAAAAACATCTGCTCTGTGAAAGACAATGTCAAGAGAATGAGAAGGTGAGCCATAGACTGAGAGAAAACATTTGCAAAAGACATATATGATAAAGGATTATTATCTAAATATACAAGGAACTCTTAAAACTCATTAATAAAAAAATGAACAACCCAATTAAAAACTGGCAAAAGACTTCGGCAAACACCCCACCAAAGAAGATATACAGATGGAAAATAGACATACGAAAAGATGCTCAACATCATATGGCATAAAACAAATGCAAATTAAAACAACAAAGAGATACCATTACACGTCTATTAGAATGGTCAAGATCCAAAACACTGACAATACCAAATGCTGGTGAGGATGTGGAACAACAGGGACACTCATTCATTGTTGGTGGGGAACACAATCTTACAGGCCTCACAGCCCCTTTAGAAGACAGTTCATCAGTCTGTTACAAAACTCAATCTCTCACACCTTGGTATTTGTACAAAAGAGTTCACCCTTTTTAAGAGTTAGAGACAGTAGACCAAGGACTTCAGAGTATTTTCTTAAGCTTTACAATCCCTATGTGGAGAACAGCAATGAAGGAGAGTTTCTTTTGCTGCATATTCCTCATCAACACTTGGTATTATCAGTGTTTTGGATTTTGGCCATTCTAACGGGTATATAATGGTATCTTTCTGTTGTTTCAATTTGTATTTACCTTATGATACACGATGTTGAACATTTTTTCATATGCTTATTTGCCATCTGTATATCTTCTTTAGTGTGGTGTCTGTCAAATATTATACCATAATTATTAGCAGAAAACCTTGAAAACTTAAAAGAAACTGTGAGTTTGTCTTTAGGAGTAAAAAGGAAGTAAAGTGTGGAGATCCTGGCTTTTACTTCAGCCAGGCTTAAGAGAGAAAGCCTGGGATGAAACAGGCAGTGGCAGTTTCAAGAGAAAAGGGAAGAGGGCAGTGGAATCGTCTATATGACTGGAAGTAAGGAAGAAAACCAGAGCCTGGGTGGGCATGTGTGGGAATGGCGGTTCATCCCTTGCTACCTCCCTCCTCACTTCCCAAATTAAATGATTCACAAATGCCCTCAAAGCTGTTCTAGCAATCCCATAAAGACTTCTATAGAAAAAGAAAAAGAAAAAAAAATAGAAGAAGAAATTCGAGATGTCACAATGGTTTGGTGGCTGCTAATATTATTTATCAGTGAGCTAATTTATCTTTCCAGAAGGGTAGAAGCCAGCCCTGTTTCAAAATTTATTTCTGCCTAGTCACCTTCTCTCTTAACTCCAGGCAATTCCTTCAGCACCTGTGTAACTCATACCCAAATTAAACTACAGATGTTTGTAATGCTGTCTTGTAAATATTAGTTTTTTAAAAAGGTGTTTATTTTCTATGACTTTAGCTACACAACAAAAGCATGAGAGTAGGTTCTCTGGCTTTTCTTTTCTTTTTTAATCATAATATTTATTTATGTAATGCCCTTCTTTTAGCTAACACTGCATTTAAGCAGTACCATTCATAGTTGAGATACTCTCTGTTGTGTATATGTGTAGATAAATATGTATACCATATACATAGACATATACATACCACATACATTATATAGTAGAAATATAAACACAATATGTCCACATTTACCTCTTCTTAGCTTTTATCACACAGATTGAAAGGAAATTTGGCCAGTCTCTGCCCTCATATTTAGAAAGCAGATTAGTCATTCCAGAGTGATGGATACTGAACCAAGGTATTCAGACGACTTCCTGGTTTTGCTTCCACAGACATAGATCCTATCTCTGTAGGTATGAACTGACATGTGCAGATGAACCAAGACCATAATGCTGTCTTACCTGGCATCTTCTATTTTTGTTTCTCTCACAAATAGTTTTGAATAGGATGCTAGCAAAATGAGAACTATGGCATTTCAATGTATCATCTTAATCATGGTACGATTAAATATTAAATATGTGTGCTCCTTCATGTTTGAAGAATGATACGGTTAGGGAAAGTAGAGTGTAACCATCAGGGTCTGGGTAGGAAATAGGATTTCCTTAGATGTTTTAAAAGCAGAGATTTGATAAAAAGACCACGTATGAAGACACAGGCATTGTTAAAATACAAGCAAGATACATGGAGACACTCAGAGCTGTTAGCAGAGGAAAGCAGTGAGCACTTTAGGGGAAGTGTTGGAGAATAACGTTACCATAGCTCAGCAAGAGAGAGCAGGAGCTGGGAAGTACAGGCTGCCCAGCTAACCACAGTCATGGAGGGATAATGTTATTGCCAGAAAGATGGTATCAACGCTGGGGTGGGAAGGATAGACAGGTGGGGGAAAAGGGGAGTGGCATGGGGAAATGAAGGATTGGGAGATGGGGAGTTGGAGACAGGTAAGAAATAGCCCAATCATGGCCAGGAGCAGTGGCTCATGTCTGTAATCCCAGCACTTTGGGAGGCCGAGGCGGGTGGATCACAAGGTCAGGAGTTCAAGACCAGCCTGGCTCAGATGGTGAAACCTCATCTCTCCTAAAATTATTAAAATTAGCTGGGTGCGGTGGTGGGTGCCTGTAATCCCAGCTACTCGGGAGGCTGAGGCAGAGAATTCCTTGAACCTGGGACGCGGAGGTTGCCGTGAGCCAAGATCACACCACTGCACTGCGGCCTGGGTGACAGAGCAAGACTCTGTCTCAAAATAAAATAAAAAAGAAATATCCCAATCACTTTCTCCCAGTGTCCCATCCTCCTAGTAACCTGATTCCTTCCCTCCCCTATGACCCAAACCCAACCAGAGGCTAGCCAGCAAGGAAGCTCAGGCAGCCATCTGCAGGGCAGGACAGTGAAGAGAAGGCAGTAGAGAAAGGGGATACATGGAGAGTAAGCAGCAAACAAGGGAATTGTGCTATTATAAAACACAATACTCATAAAAGCTAATTGGCTAGATTATTACTTCAAAACTGTTAATTACTTTAAACCTAGCTCCTAAAATTGGGGCACACATAGAAATGGCACAGAATCCCAGGCACCCAGAGTAGGTTAAAAATGACTATGGTTATAATGCACAGACCCCAAAACTGGAGTGAAGAGGTAAGAAGTGGCAGGTCCCAGGTCATTCTAACATGTGGCCAATTTTAAGGGGGATCTAGAGTCTCAATTAGGAGACATATTGGTTTTTAACAGAGTTAGGCCAAAGTTCTGTACTTGAATCTCACATGTATCACAAGCTCATCATTCACTCTCCATGAATATGCACTAGACAGGGATTTCCTTGAGGCTGGTGACAATAAGGACTTTATATAATTAGCAAGATTCTGGATCTACTGTGGCTTAATCACATTGTGCTCTACACTAAAATCTCCTTTAGGTCCTGCTGATATTTCCCCAAGATTAATTTTCATATCATACCTTACATTTATTATTATTTTCAAATATTTTTGTCACAAAATTGTGCTTCAAATATATCTCTGCATATTTGTGCATATATGTGTTTTTATATTTATATAAATAATATACACACTTTGACAGTCAGTGGGTGTTGATTAATTTACTCAAACACCATCCAAGAGCGTCAAACATTTGTCTGGCATGTTCAAATCTGAAGAAAGCAGCTGGTGTGAAAAATAAAGACCACTCTGCAGGTTTCTCTTAAGGAAGAGGCACTCAGCCTTTATCCTAAATAGGTTTTGAAGGCTAATGTACTTGGTAGAGCTCGCAAGTACAATCAGAATACACAACACATCTATAATCAGCAGTGCTTCACTTTCTAAAGTTAATTGCTAAAAATAATAAGAATGCTAAGGGTTAAAAGAGAGAATCTAGGATTTATCAAGTGCCCCCAGAAAGCTAGGTCAGATTAGACACCTAGCAAAGGGAAGGCCATGCTGGTGTTCCTCACATTTTCCTGTCCAGATCTTTGTCAAGAGAAAACCATCCTTCAAATGTCAAGAAGGATTTATGAGCATTAATCTAATTTTCCTTTGAGGACAAGGGAGCAAGGAACTTTCATGAAGGAAGTCTTTAGTGCTTTACCAATACGCTCAATTTTCTGCCAGATGCATGAAATGGCTGTTTGACATCAGCACTGCCTGCAATGTTCATCTCTTTTTGTATTGATTTATCTGCTAACCTTGACAAGCCAGTCTTAGATTGCAGATTGGTCACGCAGCAGGACAGGGCCATTTTGCCTGGTGACAACTTGCATTTGTGATTGACAGCCACCTTGCAACCGAACTACCTAGCATCTTCAAAGCCTCTTGAATCTTTCCAAGGAATAGCAATGTTTCCTTCTCTGCACAGTCTTAATTTAAGAATTAGAGAAAGCATCACTGTAAAATAGCCAACTTCCTTATTTACTGCGAGATTCACAGGCTGTCACATTCTGCCACCTAATCATTCAGGAAATGGTTTTCCCAGATTTGGGTGCTATGCTTGGGGCTCTGGTCAAGGGAAGAGAATTTCTAGCCTCAGAAAAGCTTAATAAAGTGGGAAGAAGACACACACACACACACACACACACACACACACACAGAGTCATGCATGCACTCATGCATACACATACTTACACATGGTGGCAGTTAATGCCAGTGCACCCACATTCCCTTGATCCATCCCACGTGTCACATGCATCATCAGTAGACAAGTTGTGGACAAACCTCTGGCATCCCATTTTATATAGATTTGTCTTTCTAAGGACTTTCTTTGGCCCCTAGAGGGGACAGGAGGGTGCTCAACTTGAACAAGCCAGAATTGATAGTAAGCTGCCACCTCCGGGAATAATCCTTACCCATTAAGTGATGAGAATTGGTGGGCAAATACCTCAGCCTCCTCGACCCTCACTGGCACAGTAATGAACTCTGATTCATATGGTTTCTCAGAAAAATGAAGGCCTGAATTGGTTTCCCATGCTGCTGTAACAACCCCCCCATAAACTTAGTGACTTGGAACAAGACAAATGCATTACCTTACAGTTCTGCAGGCCAACATTATGAAATAAATTTTACTGAGCAAAAATCATGGTTTGAGCAGGACTGCATTCCTGCTGGAGGCACTGGAGCAAATCCATGCCCTTGTGTTCTCCAGCTTTCAGGGGCTACATGCATTCCTTGGCTTGTGACTTTTTCCTCAGGTCACTGAGACATCTGAATCCACGGTCACAAATCCTTCCCTTCCTCTGCTTCTGCTGTAATGGTGCATGGTCTTCTCCAATGCTGACCCTCCTGCCTTCCTCATACAAGGACAGATGTGATCACTTTGGGCCCATGTGGACCATTCAGAATCCTCCCATCCCAATAGCCTGAACTTCATCAATATCTGCAAAGTGTCTTTTGCCATGCAAGGAAACATATTTGTAGGTGCTATGAACTAGGATGCGGACCTCTTTTTGAGGTCATAGCTGAGGCCACCACAATCTCCAACAAAAATGAACCCTGTTGCCATAGCAATAACCCATTTGTTAATGTACCCTTCACTGGCTTTACTCCCCTCCGCTCTCCCCTCTTTCTCCCTATCCCACTGTTTGTTGGATTGCCTCTCAGATGTCTTTTATCCAAATTCTTATCTGAAATTTTAAAACTTACACATACCTGTCAAATTTTAAAAATTATATAACAGGTATCCAAAGACCTGTTATATTAAATAATTAAAAAATGATTAAAAAAATAATACACCAGGCTGGGCATGGCGGCTCATACCTATAAAACAGGTGTGGGAGGATCACTTGATGCCGAGTTCAAGACCAGCCTGGGCAATGTAGTGATATCCTGTGTCTACAAAAGAAGTTAGCTTGGTATGGTGGTGCATGCCTATAGTCCCAACTACTTAGGAGGCTGAGGCATTAAGATCATTTGAGCCCAGAAGTTCCAGGCTGCAGTTTGCTATGATTGTGCCACTGTACTCTAGCGTGGATGACAGAGTGAGACGCTGTATCAAAAAAGAAAACAAAAGAATGAAAAAGAAAGAAAAGGAATGGAAAAAAGGAGCAAAAACATGATAGAAATTCAGATACAGTGAAGATCAGTCCAAGTGGAAATCTAGAAAGTGCCACAGAGAGAAAGGATTTCAGTTAGACTTCAAAGAATGGGCATATTGTTGATAGTCTAATGAGTAATTCGAGATTTTTCCTCTTTCTTAAAAATATGTATCAGAGCCAGTTTCTGACAAACCAAAAGAAATACCATCATCTTAAAATCTAACATTTATCAACAGTCTTTCAAGTTCCCAGGTAGAGACATATGACCCAGATTTTCAAACACCTGAAGACATTCCATTTTTTCTGCAGGATTCCAGAACCAGAGCAATGCTTTACAGGGATATCTTGCTGGTTTTTCTTCTCTGTTACTGAAGTAGAATGTAGTGATCCAATTGAATGAATATTTATTGTGTCTCAAATACAACTCTACCAGCTCAGGGAAACACTGAAATAAGGATGTAAAAACTACACTATGCTCAAAGAGTTGACAGACTTACTGAAGAAACAAAAAACAACACAGTTTTAAAACTGGAAAACCAAGCCTGTGTTTTTATTTTGTTTTGTTTTTAGGAAAGGCCACATCATCAATACTTTTTGATGTCACAGGGGCAAATCCTATGCAGAAAGCAAACTTGTCTATCAATGACTTTGATTAGCAGAGTGATTCAGAAGATTCCAACTTTATGAAGGCTTAGGAATACCTCACTCTTATTTCACTTTCATTTTCCTTTTGTGTCTGCAAAAGAGTGATATGTCATAAAAGCCTGTGTCTAAAATGAATCTAAAAATGTTCTTTTGATAAATATAAAATACAAATTGTAAGGGGTAATGAGACATTGTATCATAGTTAATGTATTCTATAGGTGTACAAAATTACAGTGGCATCTTATAGTTGCTAGAATACGGGATTCAAAAAAATGTAACATTGTGAAGTGTCAAATCAGTCAAAAATCTAGGTATCTTAGCTTTGTATTACAACTTAATAAAAGCTGTATTTGGCCTCAAACATTTTGCTTGACTCTCAAGGCTGAGTGACATAAATTTTAATGGAAGAATCTCCCCCCTTTCTTCATTCTCCTATAGTTCTTTTTTTTTCCCCCAATATTTTCTCTTACAGGACGTAACAAAGAGCATTTTCTTTTCCCTAAATGATTTTAGAGCGTTTGCCGAGCCTGAAAATCTAGAAGTAGAAAGTCAGGCTAAGAAGAGTGGGATTGAATGTTTTCTGCCATCAGAATTACTCTTCAAATGGTGGGGGGAGACATTCTGGGCAAGCCTGCAACAGCCATAGTGCACTCTTCTCCGAGGGTTACACGGCTATCTGGACGAGGACTCATTCCTTTCTCTGTTACAAGTCACAGCACATGCTGGCATTAACGGGGCATGGGGCTTCCCCTTGGCATGTGTGTGGCAGGCGGCCAGGGCTCTTCCGCCAGCGTGATGGATGGCTGCTGGGTGCGGCTGCTGCAGCACGAGGAGGTTTGCTGAGGGAACACACTGATGGCTGCAAATGCTGAGAAATGTAGTCTGTTTTCCCCCTCCATAGGCTGCATGAAATGATCTCCCATCTGAATGTGATTTTCCTGGAAACTCTCATGCAGTTGCCATGGAAAAGAATGTGCCCCCAGCTTTCATTCCTCCCTAAAAGAAAGCTTGCCATGTCATTAATGCCAGCAGAAAAAGTTTCACTATTATGGCTTTCAAACTCTCTTGCAGAACCATCGCCCATGAAAAGCAACAGAGAGTACCTTGTGGTGAGGGGATAGTAAGGTGCAGAGGAGATATTATGATATAGGCCTACTTTGCTATCAGAAGGGAACTGGTTCCAGGAACCGCTCCCCACTGCCCCCACCCCCGCCCACACACAGACACTGAAACCACTGATGCTCAAGTCTCTGATAAAAAATGGAGTAGTATTTGCATACAACCTACACACATCCTCTTTAACATTTAAAATCGGCCCTACATTACTTATAATTCCTAATAAAATGTGTGATGTTAATAGTTGCTATATTGTATTCTTTATTTGTATTATTTTAAAGTTGCTGTATTGTTATTTATTATTATTTTTTCTGAATATTTTCAATCAGCAATTGGTTGAATCTGCAGCTGTGGAACCCCCAGATACAGAGAGCTTACTGTAGCGGGGAGGGAAGGTGATGCTGCTTCCCAGTACAACAGCGATTCCTACAGGGTATGGGGAGACAGGTGCCTACGGGTCAGGGCCTCCATGCAGGCTGTGCTAAATCAAGGAGTGGACAGGGCTGACATCCAATCCCGCCAGGGTCAGCTGCCAAGGTGTGTATTCAAGTTCAAGGGTGACAACCTCCCAGCCGGACCCCCAAGAACAACTACTTTCTCTTGTGCAAAAGCGCTTAAACTGCCAAGCTATGCATCTATAGGGTTGCCTCTGTTCCCAAAGGGTGATTTTTCTCTAATTTGTATGAAGTTACTGTGTATGCTGGCTGGCACCCTAGAACTTAGTTTTCTGATTGTTTGTTTTTAATCTGTACTCCATGAAAATCAGCCAGCTACTGATATTGATGGGAGTACGATAGGCATTCTGAAGCAGGAAAAGCAAAGGCAGTTGAGGACCACCAAATTAGAGGTTGAGAGAAGATCTCCACTGCGGAGTGTGAGACATTTTCTAGTCTTTTGCTCACAGTATCCCAGCTCAGATGTCAAGGCTGGGAAAGGCGGGTAGTTGACACAACATGAAGCCTTGTTCATTAAGTGAAATTTCATTCTAAGGGATGATAAAAACAAACCAACAAAAAATAAACACAACTGTAGAATGTATAAACAGAAATACAATTTGGAAAGCTAAAGCATAAATCAACCATGAAATTGCTAGTTATAAATGATTTATAAATGTTATTAATAGCTAATATGTATCGAGCTCTTATAATCACGTATACACTATGTTAAGAGTTTTTAATTGCCTTATTTCATTTAAGTTCTACCAATGATACTATTTCAGATTAAACATAATTAATTCTCATTCCTATTTTATAGAGAAACAAATTGAGGTCCACAGTGGCATGAGTTTGCCTGGACTGGCAGAGCTAATAGGGGCTTGAGCCAGGATTCACATCTAGGCAATCTGAACTCCAAAACCACACTCTGAAACATGCAGACACATTTCTATTTTGGAAAACAGAAGACAAGATCTTAAGGTGACTTTGTTCCTTTTAGCTGACAGAAAACTGACCCTTTGAGGAGCACGCTGTTTAAAAACACGCAAATCTGGTTAGTAAACCCACGTGGGTATCACTTGTGAAAGCAAACTGGGAGTAGAGAAAGGAAACGAGTCAGGGAGCTGTTAAGAGCAGGATGGATATTAGCAAAGTTGGAAACTAAGGGAATTGGCAAAGTCACTGTAGCACAACAAATAGCTATTATTTTTTAAAATGCATACAAGGGCAGAATTCCCTCAAGCTTAGGAAACGGTAAATTTAATACTCAGCTCAGGAAATGGGACTGAAGATGGCTTTCCTCACTAAAAACAGTTGAAATGTGATGTTAGAACGCTGGTTTCTATTGTCTTGGGGGGATATCTTCCGGCAAAAGTCACTCCCTGATAGATTAGATAAATGGTTCAGACATTCACCCAGTCTACTTTTATTCTTCTCTGACTCCTGGTGGTCAGATTTTAAAACTGACAGAGGATTGATGGTGGATGTTTGCCTCTTATAATTCCAGCTGCTTCACTGTGCAAATATTTTTGAATGCCTACTCTATACCCTAGTCTGTACACACTCTTCGGCATTCCATACTCTACCTAGAGAGAGTGTTTCACTCAACATCTACTGAATGGCGATTCTGGGTCAAACACACCGTTAGGGGCCATCTCATACATTGCTTCTAATCTTCCCAATATACCTGAAGGCCAGGCCTTACTATTTTAGTTACTTAGATGAGTGATATGAAGCTGAGAGATGTGAAATAACTAGTTTAAGGCCACACAGCTGGTAAGTGATAAAGATGGGTCAATCTGGGTGGAGGGAACTCAGAAGTTCATTCTTGCTATTGTTTTCTATTAGGATTAAGACAATAAACTAGAAGTATGAGAGAAAGATGTTTTAGGAGTTTAGGGGCAAGAAATACTCTTACCAGATTGGGGATAAAAAGCAGACGATGTAAGAGCAGAAAAACTTCCTGGAAGAAATGTACTCATGGCAAACCCCAGAGAGTAATAGAATTTAAACAAGAAATGGAAAACAGGATTCTGCAGAGGTAGCATGAGCACAGGTCCAGGGCCCGAAAAGCATAAGACATGGATTTTACTGCACCGAGTTTAGTTATGGGAAAAGAACCCTGGGACATAAAGGAAGAAACAAGTTAATAAAACAAGTCCTGAAATGATAGGAAACAAGTTAGCAAGAGGAGAAAAGGTGGGAAATATTCATCAAACGTGGAGAGAAAAAAGACTGGAAAATAGTTGGCAATAAATTACATGTGGGAATAGGGTGAAAGAAATGGTATGAGTAACTGGAGATTTAAGACTTGAATAATGGTTTTTTTAACAGGAAAAAAACAGAAAGGGAAATAAAAATAAGATGACAGATTTGGTATTAGACAAAGTAAATCTGACGCCAGTGGAACAAACAAAGGAGATGTCCAAAGTGAACTCATTTGAAAAGTCAAAGTTAGAGAAGGGTATAGTCTTCTAAGCCTGTAGCTAAGTTAGACACATTACTTATAGGAAAGAGTAAAGAAAGACAAGATGGAAATAAAGGAAGAAGATTAGCTAGGAAAAAGTAGCTGGGAAACATGTGGGCAGAAGATAGGTGAAAAGAGAACCAAGAAAACATAGAAAAATCAAGAGAAAGCCTCTTTCAAAAAAGAAGAGATGGTGTCAAAGCACTGAAAGCTACAGAAAACTCAAGAAAAATGAGCACCAAGAATACAGAGGTTGGCTCTGTTCCTTGGAGGTTGTTGGTATATACTTTGAGAAAATGGTTTGGGTAATGGACCATGGAAAAGGAAGATGCCACATTAAAAGCGGTTTGGGGTCATTGTGAGGAGATGGTAAAAACAGTAAACGTAGTCTCTTTATTCAAGGAGTTTTAGGAAAGGGAAAAGATAAGCTTATTCAAGATATTAAAGTCAGGAAAAACGGATTTTTGTTTGTTTTTAATCAAGGGGACACATTTGTTTGCTGTGAAAGAAAAATATTTCATTTGGAAAGGGAAATGAAAAGGGATCAGAAAGAGGAAAGTAATTGATAGATTATCAATCTAGAGAAAGAGGTAGAAGAGTCGGAATCCACAGCAAAGGCAGAGGAGCTAAAAGGAAGATTGGGGGATAATTCCTTCTTTTAGACAGCAAAGAAAGAAATGGATGAAGATACAAAAAAAATGTAGCCAAAGACAGGAAGAAAAATGGAAAGTCCTATGTTACAGGTTCATTCATCTCATTTGAGAAAGAAACTAAGTAATCTACAGATTAAACTTGGCAGAAGGTCAGGTCAGCAGTGGAGGCTTTATTAGGACCTGAAAACTCACAGGTGTGGGAGTCAAAGAGACAAAATAAAAACTTTTCTTGAGTTCTATGTAAGTTACCATCTCAGCCCCAGAGTAATTATATTAAAAAAAAACGGGAATACCACTACCTACCAGGTTGAGGTCTGAGAAGCAACGGAAGTTCAAGTGTGGAAGAAGTGTATGTGTGATGGGAAAATACAGCTCGTCTGTTATCCTTATGGTGATAGTTTTAGAAGAGAAATGGAAAATGTGAGAAGCAGTATTTCCCCAAAGCTGAGAACTAAGTGCCTTATAAAGAAAAGACAAAGAGGAGAAAGGGGCACATACAAGACCATTGTTTATATAATCAACTATGGGATCCAAGATGGATGAAGGGGCTGGAAAAAAAATCAAATAAAAACTTTCTATAAGCCCGGAGAATAGGGACAAGTTGGGAGACCAGGAAGCATGCCAGAGAACAGAGCATCAGCAAAGCCAAGGACGGAGAGAAGGCAAAGAAGGAAGTGAGGGAGGACAAGAGCTCAAGGGTGGCAGAGAAGGAGGGGTTTTTTGTTTAGAATCATAGTCATGCAGAAGCTGTAGGTGAGACGAGGTCCAGGATGGCAGCTGAAATAGAGGCAGAGGAAGACAAGAGCTGCTACATCAGGATGTGATATCCCCTGAAACTATGGCAGAGAAGAATAGGCGAGAAGGTGGCCAGTGTCCTGCCACTGGGAAACAGCCCTGGACCACCACAGATGTGAGGCTGGGAAGAAGAGAACCACGAGGGTTGTGGACACAGCCCAAGATGGGATTGGTAGTATCTCTACAGGACAAGAAAGTGGCCTGGAAGTGCAAGGGATGCCCTGGCTTGTCCTCTACACCCCACAGGTGGCAGGGAGATGACACACAAGGGAACAGCTTCCCCCTCCATCCCCCGCTGAAGGTTGGGAGGAGGCCGTATCTCAGGGGAAAGCCAGGCTTCAGTTTTACAGTGACAAGGTGAAACAAACATCAAGAGCCTGAGAAGAAGGGACGTTTACTTAAAACTGTGCGGAAAGGCAAACAGACTCACTGATGAGAAATGCAGGAAAACGAGAGAATTGTCAAGCGGACAACTAAGTTGTTTTGAACTAATTTTTTGGTGAGGCCTAGAGCAACCTGCTTAACTTACCTGTGCCTTTAGAAAGTGGAAATAATAAAGAGGCCTCATATCATCATTCTGAGAGTAAAATAAGTTTAAAAAAGAAAGCCTTGAGAATGGCGAGTGATATGGAGTCGGTGCTTGGTATATTACTGTTAGCAGTATTATTAGGATGAGGTGTCTGGAGTCATTTGCACAACCCATTTCATCCCTTCTCTCTACCACATTCTCCATCTCAGTGTATTGTGTTGTCCTCTGGACATGTTCTTTGGGTGGCTCCTTACATTCCCACTGGCATCACCCAGGCCCAAGGCCCCTTTTTTGTGGACTGAATTCCTGCTCAGTTGGTGTCCTTACTTCCATTTCTCTCCCCTTCCCCTGGTTCCAAACCCTTTTGTACCCAGCTGCCAGGCACGATCTTGCCTAGGGACACACACTGGGGCCTCACTTCCCATTGGCTCCACCATCTTTCTGGATTCCAGGCCTTCTGTAGCTTGACATTGATCTCATTACCCACTTGTATTTCGCAACTCCCCAACACGGACTTTCAGTTCAGCCACATCCCAGGCCTCCATGTGTACCCTGTTTGTTCCAGTTTCTGTGCCCTCACCTGTGCTATTTCACCACCTTCTTCCCTTCCTGCAAGTGAATTCTACCTCTCATTTCAGCTCATCCCTGCTTCCCACCTCCTCTCTTCTGCTCATCTCTGACTATGCCAACCAACAGATTTTAAAATCATTCCTTTTTTGTGCATATTATATACATTTCCTGGCCAAAAGTAATCTCTTATAGGGTCAGGACTGTGTCTTACTTTTTCTTCTTTTTGATTCCCCGCAGAATGTATGCCAGTGTTAAATGCGTAATTGTCAATCACTGGTTGTCAGCAACTGGCTTTAGTGTTAACTACGTTAGCTCCTAAATAGCTTCTATATTCTAGCGATCTCAGTGAAAATGAAATGAACTATATAGAAACGTGTTTCAAAAATATCCACCTTCCATTCTTGGAGGTCTTGCAAAGTGACAGAAATTCCATTATTATGGGTTCATCCTTTAGGTCTTGAGTATTTTTCCATCTTCTAATACTTCTAAGAAAGCAAAAATTTTCCTAAGGCGGGGTGACAATGTCTTATTGCATGACAGGGTGATACTTTGCACGGAGATTGAGATGGCTGACAGGGAGGACGACTAGGCGAGATGGCTTAGAGCATGGCCTTTTGATACAAGAAATCCATCTGAGGGGAAAGGATGCAAGAAAAGCAGGAGATGTGTAATAGAAAAAATAAAAGACAACACACAAAGGCAAAGTGTTTGGAACGAGCTCAACTTTTTGACACAAAGATGGTGCTTCTATGTCCAGATAACCTTTTAAGGTCTCTCTGCTCTATGACTGCACAGCCAGTGAGCTTTTTTCTTTGTCTACAAGCTGGTTTTTTTTGTTTGTTTGTTTTTTCTTTAGAGCCAAACTGTTTTCATAGATAATGCCATAATACATTCTCAGTAATTTGAAGCAAGGTGCAAATCACTAGTCAACTGTGAAATCATCAGAGCACTCGGAATGGAACAGGAACACCACCAGGATATTGGTTTCATTTGTAGTTAAGAAGCCAAAAAGGCTAAACACCAATTTCTTCCCACTGATTGAAATCAATAGCTTCTTTCTCTCTTTTTTTTTAATTGAATAGAAGTATGGAGGAAACATCCTCTTAATATGTTCAATACTTCATCGGCACAAGTACTTTTGAAAGGGGTCCTGCTTCTAATTTTGTTAGTTGATGTGGATCCTGCATTTAATTATGTTCTGATACTGGCCATTAGTCCTTATTCAAATTCAATGCAGAGGCAGACATATTCATTACCTACAAAAGACATTTATATGCTAGCAGGAGGAAAACATAAAATTTGCCATCTAAATAGTAAAGGTCTAGCCAAAGAGGAAAAAGAGAGAACCTGAATTCTGCTTTCTGACATACAGCCACCTGACTGGCATCATGGTAAATGCCTGGAAATCAGATTGCCATTTCTAGACATTTCTTGAATAGTAGCATACGATCTTAACATCACGGCAACTTTAATTTCACAGTAAGAACTTTGCGCAAACTAGAACGCATTCTGCTGCTCTCAGAGAACATCTTCTGCCTTGCCACTGTACACTCAGGAAGAAGAGACTACCTGGCACTTGGTAGCAGAAAATAGGCATGTGTGGAATGAATGAACAAAGTTCTACTTTTCATATTTTTTACCATGCCTACAACAATTTGAATCAATAAATAATTGACTTATTCTTCTGCTGCAAAATTCATTAACCACATGGCTGCACATTCCTAAAAGACCACACTGTGGCCAATTTCTTCACAATAAAATATAAAGAAAAGGAGATGTGGAATAAGAGAGAGAGAGGAGAGAGAGAGAGAAAATTTGGAATGAGAGAGAAAGAAATAACCTCCCAAATCCCAGTTTTCTCGTCTGCACAATGGGGAATGCAGTGTTTCCCCTGGAGAGGCAGGAAAGGTGAACTGAGATAATGAATCTAGTGTACCAGTCTTAGTTTGCCTCCCCCAGAAGCCGACCTTCAGGCAGAAATTTGGGCACAAGTAATTTATTTGGAGGATAATTCAAACAAATTTAATAGAAGGATAAAGCAGTTACCACTGTGGACAGCTGGGGCTAAGGCCCCCCAGGAGACTTCAGGAAATGGTACAGACCACACACTTTGGAGTTGTCTTGTCTGAGGAACAAAGGCGGTGGGTACTTATCCACCAATCCCATCACTCATGGGATGTTGTAGGTATTAATTCCTTGGCATTCTGGACTTCCTTGGTCTTTAGCAGAGCAGAAGAGCTGCCAGAGAATACCTTCAGAGAGCAACACACTTTTTCTCCTGAGTGGATGTCAGGCTGCATGGACGTGGTGAGTGCAGAGACAAGGACCATGGGCAGGAGAGCAACAATATCTGCTGCAACGCCCAACATCAGCGCCCGGCGCACTTAAAGTACATAGCTGCAAATTATGATCGCATCTATAAAGATTTGCTGGGCCTCTCAGAAATGTTCCTCCTCAGGAGTAAAAAAAAAAAAATCAACTTTTATAGGCTCTAGGGAAACCTTAAAGAGCCTCGAAGAGCTTCTCTAGCCATGAAATACCCTCATTCAGAAGACAAAAATAATTTGGGAGGGCTGCTTACAGAGCAGCAAGTGTCATGTACTGAGTTTAATAAAATTCACTTTGTAATTATAATATGGTCTTTTTTCCTTCTTAGTATCTCTCCAAGCCCTTGTTATAAAGGTTTTCACAGGAAGTATGTCAGAGAGAAATCAGTCTGGAATTGTTATGATACAGAAGACAATAATGGGAAGGAATAGCAAAGAATGATGAGACCACCGGTTCCAGTGACATGCCCATAGGTCAAATCACACTGTGAGGAGCTTAACAATTCTGGGCATGTTGTTAGATTCTGATCCAGTCTGTAAAAATGCCGCCGTTCATTTGTCAGACACTAAGTGAATCACGCCATCCTGCGTTCTTTCACCAACCTTTGCCCCATACCAATGGCTGTGGGCAGGTGGAATTGTCAACATAGTCCTTGAATAAATGAGTGAATTAATTAATGTAATTGAATGAATTAATATGTCCTCAGGCCTAAAATAATTTGGAAGCCTGCTTAATCTGTGTATTATAACAATGCCAGGCAATGAGCTAAATAGATCAAAGCATTCATGGTAATAGAATGAATGAATGAGTGAAAGAACAAATGAGTGAAAGAACAAATGAATGAAAGAATAAGCACTCAAATGCAAAGACCTGTGCAGAATGCTCAGCGTTCACTTTTTCTGACCAAGAAAGTCTTGGCTCACATTTAAAGTAGTTTCCCACCACCACCCTCACTCCATAATGTCCTCTATCACATAAGTCTGTTTTATTTCCTTTACAGTACACAGAACTTAACAAAATTATGTCACCTACTTGTTTACTTTCCCTTTATGAGGGTGAAAACTCTGTGACAGCTGGAGCCATGTGTTACCTGCTCATCACTGTGTACACAGAGCTGAGGACCCTGTCTGATACATTAACCATGGGTTCAGTAAATATGGATGGTATGAACAAAAGGCATGACCATGGAAGTCACCTTCCTTCACAGGGTACAAAAGAAGAGAAGCCACCAAAGGTAAGGTGGGCACATGGGAGCAATGGGGGTACAGTGGTGGAGATTAGATCTTCGTGCAAGGTCTTTGGATGTTGATGAAATGACCGTCACTCTCGTGGAGTCACAGCCACATGTCCACCCCTTCCTCCCAACCTGCAGGTGTGCCCCGTTTTCTCAGGCCTCACAAGCTTAGAGAAGAATTGAAGACCATCACCTTGCCTGGCTGTGGACTATGGACAGTCCTGAGCAGGCGCTTCCGCCAAGAAATCTAGGAAATGTATATTCATCTGTTCTAAAGTTATGAGAAAATTCCGCCTGTTCTGCAAAATCCATCCTGGGTTTGCCAAGCATTTGTCTCACAGCCTGGGCCAGAAGCTCGCTGAAGCCAGGGCACCTGAAAACTCTTAACATGGACAGAGCTGTGGCCTGATATCATTCTCCACCTCACCTGGCTCCCCTTCAGAAATATGGGTTGAATAGGTAAATGTTGGTTTTTCATTTTCATGTTAAAAGTCAAAAACTATTTTAAAATTATGATATATCATGGTAGATGCCTCTTTTAAAACACAATTTTTTTTTAAAGATAGTATTTATGCTTTAAATATCCCATAAAAGTAGGCCTCATTCTCCTTATAAAGACACTTCATTCTAAGGTGTTTAGAACTTCATACATACCAATGTGGCAAATTTCATTCACCTTAGTTATCTTTATTTATGACTCTACCTACACAGAGTATTATAAAAGTGATGTAACCTCCAAAAAAATAGGGAGAGAGAGCATCAAGTAAAGAAAAAGGTACAAGCTGGCTTTCACTGAGGGATATGCTGAGGGTAGAAAGAGAGTCAAAAAAAATCAAATCAGGTCTCCTTCCATGGGAGGTAAGTAACTCACAGGAGTGTCAGTCCTACTCAGTATTTACAGCCAATTTACCAGGAGCCACTCACAGTTCAAGGCATTGGAGAGAGAAGGATGACTAAGACAGGTATCCTGACCTCAAAAAGCCCAAGCAAAAAATAGACTTTTGAGGCAGAGCAGTAACAAAGGTAGAAACGAAGCTGATCTGGAAGCAGAGCAATTAATTTCCAGGAATGTCTAAGAAGGTGCCAGCTTAAGAGGGAGTTCTGAAAGACAATTACCATCTGAACAGGTACGAAATGGTCAGGTGATGTGATAATGTTTGTTTTCAATACAGTCCGAGTGGGATAAAGCTAAGGCAAAAGAGTTTTAGAAGGAACTGAGAGATTCCATGAATGGTTAACATGTAAATTAAACATATTGTTGGAATATTTTTTCCTCTAAAGATAATTTCAAAAATCAGTGAGGAAGAAACTTGGCTAGTTCAGAGGGCAAGCGACTTAAATTATTAAGGAAATGCATTTCTATAAACAGCAACATTGGGCAGACAGAGCAAAGTCATCTAACGGATACTTTTCTCCATATCCCCATTCCCTCTCATTTCTGAGTAAATGGTCTCATGGAATGACTTGTCTTTTGCAAAAAGAACAGCCAGTTAGATGGGCCAGGCATGATGGCTCATGCCTGTAGTCCCAGCACGTTGGGAGGCTGAAGCAGGAGGATCACTTGAGCCCAAGAGTTCAAGACAAGCCTGGGCAACACAGGGAGAAACCCATCTCTACCAAAGAATTAAAACGTTAGCCAGGCATGGTGGTGCATGCCTGTAGTCCCAGCTACTCGAGAGTCTGAGATGAGAGGATTGCTTGAGCCTGGGAGCTCAAGGTTGCAGTGAGTCGTGATGGTGCCACTACACTCCAGCTTGGATGACAGAGTGAGAACTTGTTTTTGGAAAAAATAAAAATAAAACCAACTACAAGCTATGGGAGATGGCTGCAACATGAGTGAGTATCGGCTGATGGGTAGCAAAGGTGCGTCATCAAATGTCCAAAACAATGAAAGGGTCTAGGATACTTCAGTAATCAATTTGTCTTGAGAGAAAAACAGGCTTTCCTCAAGCTGTGGGATCAAGAACAAGCTGCTTAGTAGCAGGGTAAGTTTGGAATAAAATATTCAGTAAATGTAACCTGTTTGTCAATGTATTTATTTTAAAATAAACTTTATATTTTAGAGTAGTTTTTAAAGTTTCTGTTTGTTTTTTTGAGACAGAGTCTTGCTCTGTTGCCCAGGCTGGAGTGTAGTGCTGCAATCTTAGCTCACTGCAACCTCTGCCTCCCTGGTTCAAGCGATTCTCCTGCCTCAGTCTTTCCAGTAGCTGGGATCACAGGCTTGCACCACCATGCCCAGCTAATTTTCTATTTTTAGCAGAGACGGAGTTTCACCATGTTGGTCAGGCTGGTCTTGAATTTCTGACTTCAAGTGATACATCCACCTCGGCCTCCCAAAGTGCTGGGATTACAGGTTTGAGCCACCATGCCTGGCCTAAAAGTATATTTTAATTGACTTCTTAGATGAAAACTTTGTTATATCTAGAAATAAGTGGTCATCTCCATTATCCTTTGCTGGAGTCAAATGGTCCACATAGTTTAAGTCAGGTAAGACAAATGCTTGGCTCTTCCCATCCTTTACCTCCTCTTCCTCTGGCAAACATCACTAATTGATAACAGTACTCTTTGCTCAGAAACCAAACTAGCTCTCAGAATCCTTTTCAACACAGCTCTTTTTGTGGTCATTCCTCCTGTTGGCATCAATACATGGAATGTAGTGTACTGGCCACCTCCAGTTATGCCAAAGCTTCCCAATCCATTAACCATGCTCTCCTAGGGGAACACTGGGTTGGTTCAAGAGTTTTGAGAATCCCTATGTGTATCAAGACTAACTTTTACCATGAATAGCATGCTTCATGCATACATCTGTTACTACTTTACGAATGTATACATTCGTTGTAGTTAATAAAACGCAAATAACTTTTTAAACATTATCAAATTCACAGTTGCTTTTTTATCACTATAGAATAGTGACTTGTGAATTTGATGTTAGGGAGAAAAAATCCCTTTTATTGGATAAGTTTAAGAACCTCTGGTTGTCAATCATAATCAGCATGGTCTATTGATGTCAACCACATGAGAACTTGTCCAAGTGGCAATTACAGCATCCACAAGGCAGGCATCAGTCTCCTGTATAAATGCAAAGTTGTGACGCAAATATGTTACAAAGGGGAGGTTTATTCATTCAGTAAATTCTGGTCTCCTTTTTAATCAAACTTGAAGCTAAATAAAAAGCACTGGGCTTTTAAATCAACAAATAAACCAAGGTTTCAACAAAACAAAATATCTCTTGCATATTTAAAACTACTCAGCTGTAATATCTATTTGCCTCTTTGTTCAAATATAGTATCAATGGAACTTGCCTTTTCTATCTTTCAAGAATTTTTTAGAATTATAAAAGCAAGAGGTCATGGCGTGCTTTGGAAAGTAAACATGCTGCATGAATGTAAAGGGGCTCTCACCACTTTTAATTACATGTTATTTACAATTACTTTACAGTAAAAACTTCAGTTTGAAATATATTCCTTAGGTGAAATCAATTTCTGGTGGTGTCTACTTTGCAGAAAAGAGCAAACACAATGAGAGCACACCTTATTACTAGCTATCCCAACGGCATGGGTAAAATATCCATGAATGTGTATAATACTATCCACATGAATGTCATGACTTCACATTTCACAAGCATTCTCTCTAATCATTTTCCTAGAGTAAATTTTCACTTCCTGTAAATGGTTTGTAAGGGGAAACTTTGTAGAATATTCCCAAAGTTGGCAAGAAGGAAATTCCATCTGGAAACTAGATTTCATGTAGCTCTTACCAACATACCATTTTCACCTAGCAGGATTCCAACATGATTTGGATGGAATCTATAATTTCACTTTGTTCACAAAGGGAAAAAAAAGCCCACCAGTTGTCAGTATGCATCATAAAAGATGTAAATGAGACTAACTGACCTTCTAATACTAAAGAAAAATATCTTAATTTTTCACAGTAAGTTTACACAAAGAAGTCTACAACTTGACAGTTTTTACATAGAAAAGGCTGCATTTACACCTTGAAAGAATAAACAAAATGTAGGGCAATTCAGGAAGAATCCTAAGGTTGCTATTTTAAGCCACTGAGTTTCTGGGTGGTTTGTGCTGTGGCAAAGTAACTGCAAGAGTTCATTTTATTCAACAGGTATTTTCTGAGGGCCAAGTGAGTGGAAATGCTGGACTGTGGACAATGAGGAGATTGCAAAACATCTAATAATAAAAATCAATATTTCATTTAAGTTTCAAATGATCATACAATCTGTTTAAAGTAGGTATTGTTATTCTTGTATTAAAGTAAAGCAATGGGATAAAGGAGAGTTAACTAAGTTGTCCACGTACTCCAGCTTGTATGTAAAGACCCATTCCAAGGACTTTTATGTCCTTGTTAAGTGCTTATTAATGACACAGACCAGTTTTTTGCCTTCCTGGAGAGGAAAGTCTATTAGGGCAGAAAAATGTAACATATAATTTTAGTATTAAACAGAATGAGTTAAGATAGTTTATTGACACACACAACAGGGAGAATTTATTTCTGGCAGGAGTAGAAAAAGACAACTTCAATCAAATAGCTAGACAATGTTACTTAAACACATTCTCCTAAAGTAAATGAATACTTTTTAAAATTAATAAATTTCCAAGGGGAACATCCTTGGAACACTTTTAACATGAAATCTTACCAAAAAATACAATATAGAGCCAGGAATGGTGGTGTGTGCCTGTAGCTCCAGCTCCTCTGGAAGCTGAGGCAGAAGGTTCGCTTGAGCCCAAGAGTTCAAGATTGTAATGAGTTATGGTCATGTTCATAGACCACTGCAATCCAGCCTGGGCAATACAGCGAGACCCCATCTATATATATGTGTATATATATATATATATATATATATATATATATATACACACACACACACACACACACACACACATATACATATATATACACACATAGAAATACGTGTGTGTGTGTGTATGTGTGTGTGTATGGAGGAAAGAGAATTAAAGGGAAGCTATTTATAATGAAGAACAGTGGACTCGTTCATCTTCTCTACGTCTACACTCACTTCTCTGTCACACTTAGATGTTTTTTTCTAAGGTGTGCAGAGCTCATTCTGAAAATTGTTGATTTCATAGAAAAGATCACCAATCATAGACAAATGTCTATGAGGCCATGGCAATTTGATAGAATTGGGGTTTCTTTCTTTTCAGGGCTATGTTAGGTCAAGAAAGACAAACAGAAACCACCACAGTTATTTTAAAACGAAATGTAACAGAAGGAATTGGTTACACGGGTTTTGAAAGGCTGAAAAGGCATAAGGGGAGCCTTGAGCTAACCGGCAGTCAAAGCAGGAAGCAGCTACCACCCTAAGGACTGGTGGGTCAAAGGGAAGAAGTTTTGATCATTGCAACTTAGAGGAGTGTCCCCCACAGAGTAGAAAGCCAGACCATTGAGAAAGGAGCACTGTTCATTTGGCATTGGAGACTCTAGAACTTGAAAGAGGTCCCCAAGGAGCTGGGACCTAGACCTCTGCGGAAAGCGTGCTGCCCGCTGGTGCTAATATTTCTAAGGAGAAGCTCAAGCCTGGTTCTCAGGTGCTACAGGAGTTGGAAGGTAGAAGCTAGAAACAACTGCCACTGCCAGGGTGAAGGATGTTGCCAAGAGGTCCTGGCGGAAACAGGAAGTAAACAGGAAATAATAAAAATGCTGAAACGAGATGTGTCAACTGCACCTCTTTCTCCTGAAAAGTTTCTGGGGTATTGTTTTATTCATGTTGACATCACTCTTGGGTTCAAACAGGAGTAGAATGGCTGCAAGCAACTATAAACCTTCGTTCTCCTGGGTTCAATTTCAACAGAAATAATAGCGGTGTCTTTTTCCAGTAGTTACCCAAAGCATCACTCTAGGGGAATCAATATGCCCATCTCTGAATCAGTCTCTGTAGCTAGAAGTATAGACTCAACCCGTTGACCAGATCTCTGTCATAGGCGTTTTCCTGGATCTGTTACTATGACCAGTCTTGGGTCACAAACTACACATCATGAGATCAAGAGATTGAGACCTTCCTGGCCAACATGGTGAAACCCCGTCTCTACTAAAAATACAAAAATTAGCTGGGCATGGGGCACGCACCTCTGGTCTCAGCTACTCGGGAGGCTGAGATGGAAGAATGGCTTGAACCCAGGAGGCAGAGGTTGCAGTGAGCCGAGATTGCGCCACTGCACTCCAGCCTGGCGACAGAGCAAGACTTTGTCTCAAAAATAAAAAAAAAGAAAAAGAAACAAACTCATAAGAACCACTTGGACTGAGAGTGAAGAAGGGTGGCCTCCAAAAGAAAATTTAGTGTAATAATATGAAGAAAGAAAAAGACAAGGGCAAATGCTGAGGAAGGGAAACAAATATCTGCCACAAGGACTGTCTTTGTATCCTAATCATAATCTGAGTTCTCACTGTTCCCATAGGCTCCTGGGAAAGGAAAACTGTCTAGAAAAAGAGCAAGAAGTCTTTTGAACTCAGAAGAGCCCTACTAACTTCATACTTCACTTCCTATTCCCCTCGCCCAGCTTCTTCCGTCATTCTTAGAAACTTAGCAGGCAGCCATAATTCTTCAGTCAGTTCAAAAAATCAAGACTGAAACCTTCATGGATAATTATTAGTTAATGATCAGGATGGAGAACATTTAGCCTCCTGGAAAGATCAAGGAAGCTTCTATAAAAGGATAGTGGGGGGTTGGGGAGGAAAGGCTGCCATTAATATGGCAGGTATTAAGAAGCTGCTTCAGATGTTAAATAGGCAGCACAGAACTTCTGCTAAATTTCTTCACCTTGGATAATTACATCCTTACACCAAATGAGCATCCACAATACTTCAATCCTCTAATGAGGAGAGTGGGAGGGGGCAGGAGATAGAAGAGACTTGAGCAAATAGCAGTGACAATGCATATGTCGTAACGAACAAGAGGTTGCAACTAAAATAGGTTTTATTCTTTCTCTACAAATTTTTATCACCTACTGAATAAATGGCACAATCTTTTTTTAAAACAAAAAGTTTATTACCTTTATCTGTTCCAAAGAAACTTATAATCTTTATAATCTTAGGGCTTTTCTCTGATTCAGTGCTAAGTTTGTCAATAAGAATATTGGTATTTAACTGGCATGTTAACTCTGGCTTTTCAAATCTAAGCCCATGTTTTTATCACTGATGATGACTCCTGGATTATATTTCACCAGCTTCATGAAAGCGAAGTTAACTTCCCTGAAGAATCCAAACCTCGTACTGAGTTTGATCATAAAAAAAATGAGGCTGAGATCTCATTATTACAGGGAACTTCCTATGGAGAAGAAGGCAGAGTCTACTTCCTTTTTATGAGGTGGTTCCTATATGATTTGTCTGAGTACAATGGTCATCCTTGATCTGCAAGGCAATGGTATATGAAAACACGTGTATGCTTTATAATCCAAAATATCTTTGGAAATGCTCAGAACAGTTTGAAATCAAGCACTATATAGCATAATTCACATTTATAGCCCAAATTTCCTTTTCCTGGAGGAAATAATTAGAAAAATGTAACTGGAGACTGAGGGTTTAGAAAACAGAACTAAATAATACCTACAATTTACTATTGAAGGGTTCATTATGAATCGGATGCCACCCTAGGTACCTAGACATGTTTTATTTTCATTTTAGGTGCAGAAAGAACAATCCTTTTAGTTTATATTATGTTATCTCCATTTTATGGAAGAAGGAAAACCACAGTTCATGGAGATGAAATCATTACAGCAAGAGGTAAGATGCGAGTCTCAGTCAAGCAACTCTAAAAGACTGGATCACTGGAGGACACCAGGTGGCTGCTAGGGACCCAAGACTTATTTAAGTTCCTACTAAAGCATTATGTCTTCAAAAGGCTAAATAACTCAGCATTAGCTGTAAGACAGGGAAGGAACCAAAGGGGGAGATTTCTACAACTGAAGGCAGAGGAATTTGGGAACAAATTCCGCCAACAACATAAAGAGTCAAGTCATATTGTGGCTTGCAGTCATCAGGGACAGTACTGGAGTATAGCTCAGACAAAATTGCATTTCGAAGAAGTAAACGAGTCTCCTGGTTCTCCAGGTAGGCAAATTCAGTTGCCTTACATTTCCACTTGGGATATTTCAGTTACTCTGGAACTCTTGGACCCAATCACATAAAATAAATTGGTAACATTGTGAGATTATGCCTGATTATGCAACTAACTCTCAGAAAGAATAAGGAGATGATGGTCAATTTGAACAGCAAAAAGGTTTATGGACTTTTAGGCCTATCATTATATAATTTTAGCTCCTCAAAATAGAAACATCTGAGATGCGGAATAGTCAAGGCAGGAAATCCTTATCAACTTCTAAATCTTCTAATAACATCAAAAGTTAACAGAATAATTTGAGCACTAGAATTTCAGAATATGTACAGTAAATACAAGACAACCATATTAATTTTAGTTAATTCTAACATCCAGCTCAAGGGATATTCAAAAGTGAGATGATTTAAAAAAAAAAAAAAGGAAGAAAGGAAAGGAAAATGAATACCATTCCCTTTTCATAGCTTCCATCTTTGCAGGTGCTAGCCTGTCTGGCCAAGATCACACAAAATAAAGTGAGGTGAGGTCAACTGCCCATAAAAAACGAGGCCTCAAAATAATGCTATAAAGCCCATGAAGGGACAGTCAAACTTCACTTTCACTAGCTCAGAAGATCGCAGCCCTAGCTGTACATTAGAATATGCCAGGAGACAAAACAAATCCTATGTCTAGGTCACAACAAAGAACAATTACACTCTACCTTAGAATTCCGAGGGGTAAGACCAAGGCACTGGTATTTTTTAAGCTCTCCAGGTGATTCCAAAGGGAAGCTGAGATTGAAAACTACTGCTCTAGGGAAAATGAGGGAAAGAGAAGCTAATGTCACAATGTCCAGCCCCCCATAGCTGCTTCTAGGTTCCATGAAAGCTAGCTGAATTTGGCAGAAAAAACGAATAGCCTTGCCTGAAGACTCAATTCACACCAGAAGCACTTCATTGTATTTACCAGGTGCAAAGACCACGTCCCTGCCTTCAGGGATCTTGTTGTGTGCAGCTGCAGGGCGTGATTCCAAATCATAAATAACTGTGCCTGAATGCAGTGAGGGTAGTCACACTTGTCCATCCAAATAGCAAATAGCAGAGAGTACAAGGAAGAGTTATTAATGGGTGTGATGGTCAACAGAAGAGAACTCCAAACTGCTTGCACGGAAGAGGAATCGAAGCAAAGGACACGTTCTAGGAAGAGTCGGACATTCTAGAGGCTCGTGCATGGACGATATCTGGAGAGTTGGATCAGGTAGTTCAAAGAGATTCTTTTCTCTTTCAGGCACTCAAACAGTTCTGGGACTACCAGTATTTGCCTTTCGGGTTCCAGTTGTCCCAGCAATTACTGCTGGACAGGATGCAGAGTTCCTTAAAAGGAAACGGTTAAAAGCCCACTTTAGCAGAGACATTCTGCTGCAAGAAACTTGATGAGGTTAACAGAGCTATCTCTCAGGCTTGTCTAGATCTCTATTAAGCTTATAAAAAAGAGATTTCACAAAGGAGAAAGTTCATTTTTATTTTACAGATTTATGAAGAGAGCCAGTCTGACTGGTGAAAATGTCAATCAATTTCCATCTTTAAAAAATGAGCTGAAATAAGAGGTCAGTCAGCATCTAGAAGGTTGTAATCCATGTAGGAAAACTAAGCATGGAGGTTATAATAGAGAGAAAAATGGGTAATGAAAGTAAATCTGCTGTAAAAACTTCAGTAATTAATTTTTCTTCAAAATATGCATCAAATTTCACAACTATAATTTCATAGTCCTCCCATAATGAAAAGATTTCAACAGGCCCGACAGTTATTTGCTCAAAGCCATGTGATATTTTACAAGCAGAATTTCTAAATATAAAAACCATCAGTGTTTTGGGTAAGGATTGCACTGTAGGTTTTATAGTAAGTGTAGTAACCCAAGGGTATGTACATAAATCACACATCTAAAGGGCCCTGACGTTTTCATTTACTTATTGAATGTTCTGGGTTGCTCAGATGCTAGAGACACTCGTATTCCTGCCTCTGATGACCTATATCCAATAAAACAGTGACAATGCATTAATCAGTCTCTAAAGTAACTGGATAAGCTGCTCTAAAGTAACTGGAATCTCCATTAAATCAGAGGACAGAGAGGTAGGACCAATATGCACAGTCATTATCTAAATCATGGCTGACATAGCTGGTTAAAAAGGAATGCTGAGTGTTCTACTGTTTTTCTGTTAAATGGGCCCACTGGTGAAATACTTCTCTACTGATTGCAAGCCCTGTGTCTCTGAAGATGCACAGGAAGAAAGTCTCTAAACATTGGTAGGATATAGTTCTTGCTGTTGGCTAAGTGCGTGAAATCACCATTCCGGCACTTATGATCTCTGTGTGACCTTAAGCCAGCTTTTCTCATCAATGAGAGTAACAGCACTTATCGCCCAGATGGTCTTGGACAGTAAAGGGGTTAATATACACCAAGAATCTAATTCAGTACAAGGCAAAAGACACAAAGTAATGCTTTAATAAGTATCCACCATCACTGCTAATTAATCAATTACTCTCCACAGCTAGGTCACCTCCACATTTCAATGTATATCTTTTGCTGTGCTGGAAACCTGACCTGGAATGGTAGGCTGTGTCTCATGAAATTCGAGAAGGAAACCTTAAGAATATATACGATAAATATATGCATGATGTGTAAATGAGACCTAAACAGAGAGAAGACCTTCATATCAATTCATCAAGTTTCCTAACTCAGAAACATCTAGACAAATGTTGCAGTCCTGAAACTAGGTTGTATAATAAGGGTGTGGGTGTTTGAATATGTCAAAGGAGAAGGATTTGTTAGGGGAACAGGAGAGGGGAAGGCAGTGTTAGGGCAGGATGTAAGGCAGGAAGGAAGAGATTCTGATAATTTGAAAAGAAGACTGCAGCAAGATGCTTACAACCTTCAGCAAAGAATGATTTAAAAACTGCTAATAATGCTCTGTTCTTATTAAAGATACAGCTAAACAAACACACAATAGTTAAAGCACATGAGGTTTTTTTTTTGTTTTTTGTTTTTTTTTTAAAGGAGAGAGCTCCAAGATGGCCGATTAACAACAGCTCAGGATTGTAGCTCCCACTGAAAGCGCAGACAGCGAGTAGATGCCGCACTTTCAGACGAATTTTTATTGCCAACAGACTGGGAGATTCCCAGCGGAGGAGCCACAGGGGTCGCCAGCGCGACTTTTTTGGCCGGTGCGGCTATTTTGCCGGCACCTTGGCATGGTGCTTCTCGGCGCGGAGTATACGGGACTGGGTGCCCTTTGAGTCCGGCTCGACTGGTCCCATCCCCACAAGGAGAACAGCAATTGGAAGCGCTGAGGACTGAGAGTTTCACAGTAAGCACAGCTGAACGGGGAAGGTCCAGCTCTGCGGGGGAAGGGGCGTCTGCCAAAGAAAAACTAAGAAACAGAAAAAACTTCATCACCGGGCGGAGAGATCCAAGATGGCCGATAAACAACAGCTCAGGATTTTAGCTCCCAGTGAAAGCACAGAGAGCGAGTGGACGCCGCAATTTCAGACGAATTTCTGTGGGACACAAACTGGGAAATTCCCGGCGGAGGAGCCACAAGGGTCGCCAGCACGACTCTTTTGGCTGGCGCAGCTGTTTTCCCTGAGCCCCGGCGCGGCGCAGCGCTTCTCAGTGCGAAGTATATGCGACTGGGTGCCACTTGAGTCGGGATCAGCTGGTCCCATCAGCACAAGGAGAACAGCAATTGGAAGCGCTGAGGACTGAGAGTTTCACAGTAAGCACAGCTGAACCCGGGAAGGCCTAGCTCTGTGGGGAAAGGGCATCCGCCAAAGGAAAACAAAGAAACAGAAAAAACTTCATCGCCAACAAGCCGGACGTCCACTCAGACCCAATCTGAAAGTCGGCAATTACAAAGACGACAGGTGGATAAATCCACAAAAATGGGAAGAAACCAGTGCAAAAAGGCTGAGAACACCCGAAATCAGAATGCCTCTCCTCCTACA